>NCQV01083330.1:36287-47594 GCA_002740545.1 Lophocereus schottii
AGCGACGAGCGAAAATCCGACAGCCTAATTCCGTCGCCAATTTCGTCGTTGACGTGAAAATTTCGTCGCTGATCAACCGTTTTCCGTCGCTGATTCCGTATTTGTTTAGTCTTTTTCTTGTAGTGATTGGCAACATTACCGTCCACCACAGAAACCCCTCCCCAAAGTTTTAGCTACGGATCAATGCCCTTTCCATGTTACCACACCTCAACCTCCTCTTACGACCTCAACAGCACCTGAGCCTCCTCGTACGACCTCACGAGCACCTCGTCCTTCGCTAAGTAATAACTCCAACAACAAGGAAGGTGGTGTGCAGGCCTCTAAATGGAAATTAGAGGAAGATCGCCGTTTAGTGAAGTTATGGATTAATGTGAGCGCCAATCCAATCATCGGGGCTGATCAAAAGTTAGCTGGTTTTTGGACTAAGGTGGCCAACATCTTCAACCAGCATGCTTCCGACGGTGCTTCAAAGAGAACGGGGAAGGTGTGCAATGCCCGATGGAATCAAGCAGCTCCATTAGTTTCTAAATGATGTGCTTGTATGGGTCAATCATACCAGGCGAAGCCAAGTGGTGCAAACAAGGACGATATAATGCAAAATACCCAAGATCTTTACGCTAGTATGGTGGGACAGTCTTTTGACCTCATGCATTGGTGGGTCTTACTGAAGGACCAACCAAAATGGGAGACCTTCTGTAATCAATCTGCAGAAACATCTTCCAAATGGCTCATAGTAAATGAGGTGGGGGCATACTCTGAAAGTGACACCTCCGACACCCCACCGTCCCTGCAACTCCTGCCAGTCACCCGATTGAAGTAGTTGGTAGGCTTATCTGCCCCATCGAAACAAAAGCTGCCAAGAGAAAGGCGAAGGAGCTAGTTGCAGACCCGGTGTTGGATATCGTGACCACAGAGATGTCGACGTTACGGAAAACAAATGTGAAGAACAGCACCATGTTCGAGCGATATGTCCTAGCCCAAGAGAAGAAGGCAGATGCAGCTGCAAAAGCTGTTGAGTTAAGAGATTGACAGCAATCCTTGGAACAAAAGAAGCAACATCTTAAGGACATGAAATACGGGGACAAAATTTTGAAAATGAACATAGCGGAGATGTATCCTAAAGCCCAGGCTCGATATGGCCAAATTCAAAAAGAAATTAGGAGCCACTACCGTCAAAACTCGTCCCCCTCTGACATTGACCTTGCTTTAGATTGATTACTCTGTTGTAGTTTTTGATGTTATTGTGTTTTCATGAAATATTAGTTGTACTATAAACCTTTTCATTTGTTTAATGACATCTTTATTGCTAAGTTGCGTCTAAGTTGATGCATTATGTATAAATTCACAATTAGTTGTTTTTAATTTATTTTTTGTAAATGTCACAAGGTTAATTTCCTAATATATAACTTCTATTTGACTTACATTTATAACGTTGAGTTTATATGCACAGGTATTCAACAATGAGTGATTCATCATCCTCTACTACAACGTCAGCCTCAATAGATGGTTTGAATTTCATCTTAGAAGAATCTAGCGCTGATTCACCAATATTGGAAAATATCGTCAACAATGAAAATGGCCCGAAGTTGTTGGAGTTGGCCCTAAAGATATGTAACGGCCCAGGCTTTCCTGATACCGAGGTATTATCCGCTTTGGGGTGGCGCTCCAGTTAAGGAGGTGAACCCCTTACGGGGTGGCGCCCCAGTTAAGGGGGTGAACCCCTCATGGTTTTATCCTCAAAAGGGCCCTCGATGTGTTGAGGTTTCCCCATGCTTATAAGGCGTGGGTCGTTCTCCTCAACTGCCGGTGTGGGACTCTTCTCCCCAAAGCAGACAATACCTCGGTATCAGGAAAGCCTGGGCCGTTACAAGATAAGACACATTAGACAACAAAGTAAGGCTTCATCATCATCACGAAGACCCCAAAAAAAAGAAAAGATTTGTAAAGAGAGATCGACAGAAGCACACGATCGCTTCTACAAAGATTACTTCGCTGATGACTCCATCTACAATGAGCCCCATTTTCGGCATAGATTTGGTATGCGAAAGCACTTATTCTTTCGCATAGTTAGCGCCTTAGAGAGTTGTCTTGAGTACTTTCAACTGAGGTACGATGGTCTCGGTAGGCATGGGCTGTCACCACTCACCAAGCGCACTGCAGCCATGCGCATGTTAACTTATGATATATCGGCTGATTGTGTTGATGAATACCTAAAGACTGGTGAAAGCACAGCTATGGAGTGCATGAAAAATTTTGCCGCTGGGGTCATTCAAGTGTTTGCGGAAGTGTAACTAAGAAAACCAATACAAGTTGATGTTGATCGTTTATTACAAGTGCAAGAAGCCCAAGACTTTCCAGGAATGTTAGGGAGCATCGACTGTATACATTGGGAACGGAAGAATTGCCCCACTGGTTGGAAAAAAGTATTTGCGAAAGGCGTATACAAAGTTTCCACTGTGATTCTTGAAGTTGTTGTATGACCTTTGGATACGTCATGCATTCTTTAGTGCCCGGGAACTCTCAATGATTTAAACATCCTCCACCGATCCAATGTTCTTCAAGAGGTGTACGAGGGTGGGGCTCCAAAATGTGAATATGTTGTCGACGATCGCAAGTACAACATTGGGTACTTTCTGTCTGACGGTATTTATCCGAGGTGGGCCACCTTCGTGAAGACCATACCTCTTCCTCAAGGAGCCAAGGCAAAATTATTCCTTGAACGTTAGGAATCTATTAGGAAGGAGGTCGAGAGAACATTTGGAGTTCTACAAGCTCGCTTCGCCATCATCTGTGACCCTGTACGAAACATGGACAAGGCTGAATTGGGTATGATAAAAACATGGACAAGGCTGAATTGGGTATGATAATGAAGGCATGCATTATACTCTACAACATGATCGTCGAGGACGAGCGTGATTCTTATGGCCTTAGTTTTGAATATGATGATGTGGAGGACAACACCCTGCAACCTAATGTCGAACGGAACCATCATCCGTGCTATCCAGCCTACCTTCGTAGAGTACAACAAGTTCAGATCCTAGACTTACGTGCTTGTCTTCAATCCGACTTGGCCGAAGAAATATGGAGGCGACACACGGTGTGAAGAATATCGCAAACGTAGTTGTTTTCTATTATTTGTCGATATTTGGCGATGTAATTTTTTTTTAATAAAATTAGTCGAACGTTCGTGTGTTGTTTTGAGCATTTCCAATCTTCATATTGTTATTTGTTTTCAATTGTGATCATTCTTTGTATTAGTTTTAATTGAATTGTACTTTCAATCCTTTTTTTTTCACTTGCTGGAAAACAAACACAAAAAAATAATAATAGGAAAAATTAAAATCAATTTATACATTTTTTTGTCACTAAAATAGATAATCCTTACTCTCGAAAAATAAAAACATTCACAAATGTTACAGAAGTTAAAACATTAACACAACATAAAATATAAAAAGTAATAAATTAAGTTTAAATTGTGGGCTCTATGATTATTATTTGTCTTAAAATGAGTTCCAGTGACTGAAAAATTGAATGAAATGCAAGTGGAACTCATACTGATATGGCAGGTCTAAGTTCTAAAAAATGGAACTCTGGTTGAGGATGCCCTTAAGAGTATATATATTTTCGAAAACGATGTAAGCAAAATATGTATTAATAACTGCTCATATGACAAATATACATTGGAAAGTGTATATATATATATATATATATATATATATATATATATATATATATATATATGTCAATGAAAGTACATGCTCTCGAAAGTATATAATAATTTACCTAAATTTTTAATCTCAAATGTAATTTTTTTTAAATCATTTAAAATGGCGAGTGATAACAAAAAATCAAGGAAACCCCACAACTAACCCAAAATGATAAAAAGAGAAAAATCGTCATGGTACCCCCCCCCAAAAAAAATTGTTATTGCAAGAATAATGATCCTCTCTCCATCTTAAAAAAAAAGGAAGCTCTATCTAAGTTTTTTGCATATTTTAAAAAACATTAATAAACTGATCTTTTTAAACTTAGTGTACCAATAATGTCTTTAATAATTTGAATTCAAGTAGGTACTTTTAAGTGTCATTTCTTTTGATAATTATTTTATATTAAAAATAAGTATAGTTTGAGAAAATTCAAAAATTAGAAACTTTTTATTTTTGAAAGCAATTAATTTGGGACATTCAAAAGGAAACAACGAACATTCTTTTCAGGAAACAAACAATATCTTCCAATGTGAGTCTCACTTTTGCAGAGTTAGTGAGATATAAACATAGGCAATCTTACCCCTCCAAGCATCTCTATCTGTAAAAAAGCTGATTCAAAAAGACTTCTATTTAAAAAATGAGGAAAATACTTTTGAGGTTGAAAATATTTCAAAACATAAGACAAAAGCAGTAAATATTAAAAAAAACCAATTTCATAAAAATACAAAGCAAAACAATTATGCAAAGACACAGGAGGGGTTACCACATGAAATGTTTTTTGTGCGCAAAAAAAGGAAAAAAAAATAAATAAAAAGTCAATGATTCAAACATAAGTAAAATGGATTGGGCGAGGCGAACAAAGGATGACTAGTAAAATAATTCATGCACTATACGTTGAGATAATGACTTATATATGGCTACTTAAATGCCTGAATCATAATTGCTCTCTCTTAAAATGTCAAAAATTTAGGCATGATATTATGTGGATCCGAGACTTTTTACTCTTTCAAATCCATTAAGGTTCACTTACTATTTTCAATCCTCGAGCAACGAATGCAATTCGTAAAGTTGGCAACGAAAAGTCCATACCATAGGGTGGGATCGCCTTCTTGAAGATCAAAGTGCTGGAGGGTCGACTCTACAGTCTGCAAGACATGCTAGTTCAGCATTCATGACAGAAGGGGGCTGGATAGTGGACACTTCCCTCTAAGGGGGACAACTTGTGGTCTCGAGTCCTTACAGCCAACTACTGCAGTGGACGTTATGATATTGATATCTTTCATGGATAAAATCCGAGGGATGAATTTTCCATCTGGCTGAGGAAGAGTTACAGGACATAGAACATGCTTTATCTGTCTTTGGTTTCATTGGTTGCCTCAGATGCTCGGATGGAATCATGGAAAGTGTCAAATATATGCGTCAAGGAATTTGGGTATGAAGCCAATGTTCAGAGAAAAGGGTTGCCTTCACCCCTATGTCACTAGGTGACCTGCCCTATTCCACCTCATATTGAAGAAAAGGGTTGGAAATGGGAACTCTTTGTATGCCTTTTACCTATGCAAGTGGAGAAACCAACATAGCTTTGAAGTCTCGAGTTTTAAGATTTTTCCAACCGTGGACTTTTGCTCAAATGAGACCAAAAGAGACCATTCGGGCTATGCAGAGATGGGAGGGTTATTGAAGACTATGCTCAAAGGATGAGATGATTTGAATAGCCAAATATATAGGTGGAGGCTGGATTTTTAGTGAACTAATTAAGTGACTATTCAATGTTGTAAAGTATCTTTTATGGTAGGTTTTACTTGACAATCACCTAGGTTAGAACTTGGGGACAAGGTTTAAATCATGGTGTAACTGGGTTCAAGAGACAGGGGACTGTTCGATGTTGTGTACTAATTCTACGAGTTTTGGAGGAAATACTCGAGATTTATGTAAATACGAAGATTGCAAAGTAAGAAGGGAATCATGATGGTTAATGGGAAACAAGAAGGGTAGTTCTTGGGTACGGTATGGTGAAGAAAATGTCATAAATGAAATAAGATAATTAGAGAAGACAAATGAACTAGAAGGCTTGCTGATTTAGTACAAATGTTTGGCAAACTTAAGTAGAGTTGATCACTTATGAAAGGGTAAACACGGGACTTGGAGAAATAATCACGAGCAGTTAACCTAGTCGAGAATTGTGATGTCGTGGTATCAAGAATGCTTGAAAGGATGTACATTCACTTTATTTTCATTCAAAAGGAGTTACATCTTGGTAGTGTCCATCCTGTTTGCTTGTTACCGGTGTTGATGTTGTGATGGCACTGTGATTTTGTAAGTTTTGTGAAAGATCCTCCCAAGCAATATGCTCATATTTATCTATGTTTGACTAAATGCTTTGGAACCTTTGTGTTCTCAATTGCATTTAAAGAAGCTAGTATGTGAAAATGTTGTGGTCTTAATCTAAATTGTTGGAGAAGTTGATGCTAAGGTGGATAAGGTAAATTATTACGTACAATCAAGTGGACAACTCAATTGTCCACGCAGGCCTACCAACAGCGATTTTGAGTCATCCAACTGTTGAGCCCTGGGCTTTTTTTTAAAAAAAAATTCATTCTCCTCAGTTTTTAAAAATCGCGGTTTTCGTTCTCCCCATTGTTTGATTACTTTTCGCTGCTTCGTTTACTTTAATATTCAATAATTATTGAATGGCTGAGTTTGATCATAACGTCATTATTGATGTTGAATCTTCATAAAACGAAAATTGTTCTTCAAGTTTGATAGTGCTTTTTCGATCTCTATTTTTGTTTTCGGGATTGAAAGTTGTGTTCATTAGTTTTGCATTTTGATGAGTTAATTTCGAGATTTTTGAACTGGATTGCATTATGTAAATTTTGGTTTGCGATATATGAGAAACGATAGCTTACCGTTATGAGTTATGTGCTCACTAAATATAGTCGTTGACTCACTAAAGGTATACATTTAGCTCACTATAAAAAATATGTTACCCTGTGCTGCAGAGCAGTTTTTGCTTACTAAAAGAACATTTGGCTCATTAGGATTGACCTGTGTGCTCACCGATATTGCATTATAGGTCATCACAAATGTTATGTTTGCTTTTTCAGATGATATCTTCATTGTTGTTATGTACATATGAGAAACAACAGCTCACCAATATGAGCTATGTACTCACTAAATATAGTCATTGGCTCACTAAAGAAATACATTTAGTTCACTTGTATTGAGCTTGTATTCAGCAATCATAAATCAGTTCTCTACTTATCAAATATAATCACTATAATTAATCTTATGCATAACAGGAAAAACAATAGCTCACTATAAAATATCTGTTGCCTTGCACCACAGAGCATTTCTGCTAACTAACACAAGCGTTTGGCTCACTAGAATGAAGATTGTGCTTACCAATTATGCGTTATAGCTCAGTACAAAAATTATGTTGTTTTTGCAGATGATACTTCATTTTTCATATCTACATTAGATCATTCTGTTGCTGAGGCTGTTGATGTTGATTATTATGTTAGAATTTTGTATAATCCTACTGGTGTTTCAAAAGGTAAAGATGCATTCGTAAGCTATATAATACATTTAATGAGCAATACAATATTAGTAAGAAATATTTATATTATCTTTTGTTATGACATAAGCACATTCGTATTATGCATATTTAGTTAGTATAATACAAATATAGTCTAACTTACCAAAAGTATGTCATAACTCACTAAATATAAGTTATAACTCACTAAAAGATGACTATATCATAACTTAGAATATGAACAAAAAAGTATATGTACTAACTAAAATTGTTTGTTCACTATTTTTTATTATGAATGATTAGTATTCCACGTTAAATCATATTGGTCATAAAATATATTTTATAAATCACCAAATATTTATCATAACTCACTAAATAAATAGCATAGCTCACTAAAAAGAACAGTATAGATAGCCAGCAAATAATGTTGTGAAGTTCTTGGGTTATGTTACAGTTCAATCATTTTTTACTATGCCATATGAGTATTTATACTATATTTTGTAAGTATAATAGAAATGTAGTGAATTAATTAAATATAGTCCAACTCACTAAATATATATCATAGCTCACTAAATATATGTCATAGTTCACTAAAAAAATATAGACAACTAGAATATAGTTTAGTAAATTTTAGATGCACAATAACATTTTTTTTTTTTTAGTACAACAACACATTTTAATAAGTTACATAGTATTTTTACTAAGTGAAACCTAAGATACATAAGATGCATTGATTTGATCTATTTGCTCATTAAAAGTATGTATTAGCTCACTAAAACTGTATCTCAGCTTACTAAGTATTGTAGTGAGCCATACATTTTTAGTGAGTTGAAATTCGATTGTATAATTGGTTCTGTATAACCGATTATATGATATACCAACTCAGTAAATAAATATAGCTCACTAAAAAAAAAAAAACAACTAGAATATAGTTTAGTGAGTTTCAGATTCACAATAACATTTTTTTAATATAATAGCACATTTAATAAGTTATATAGTATTTTTACTAAGTGAAACTTGGGTACATAAGATACATTAGTTTTGGTATGTCTGTTCACTAAAAATACGTACTACCTCACTAAAATTGTGTCTCATCTAACTAAAATATTTTAGTGAGGTATACATTATTTTTAGTGAGCGAAATTGGATGCACAGCAGCATATTTTAGTGAGTTATAAGGCATTTTTAATGAGCCGAAATCCAGTAATTTTCTTTGTATTTTGTACATGGGGGCAATTTGTGAGCTCGATTGTACAATTATATTTGTACAACCGGGTGAACGATATAATAACTAGATGGATAATGTCTAGAGCAACGGAAAAGCCGGTCGAGTGGTACAGACTAACAGCCTTCGCGGTTCCAATTAACATCAATCATTCAATCTTGATGAGGTTGCCTCGCTTTGCATGGCCTCATTAGCTTCCCGAGAAGATAATGGTCCAATAGGTGCAGTCACCCTAAACTTTGGACACACGTACACGCACCATGGACAAAAGCCAATGAATTGTGTTGAGGCCGATTCCTCTCGTAGTTTCTAAAGACCGCTGTGATTTATTTTCAATTTCATAAACTACACTCCTAAACTTGTCATTACAATGTTTTCTGGCCGATGGAAAATTCTCACTGGGCCATTTATGGTCACCGTTTTCTTTATATAATTTGAATTTTCGCCACAGGTTCTGTATTTACATAACGTGGATTACCCCTCACATACAAAGCATATGCATGAGCTATACTTTTGGATATAACCTTGTGTTTGTGCCCATTGTTCAAAGGGATGCACGTGCAAAATATTAGCACAAGCCTTGCATTTGACTTATGGTTGATAACATTGTAATTTTTCTTGCTATCTGTGGCTTATTGTATATTTTTTTAGGCATGCTAGATGTAACCTAAATAGGAACCTCCTCCCATTAGTAGCTCTGATACGGTCCTTGATTACCGTTTGCTTTTTTCATTTCTGTTTTTAATTTAGATTTAATCTAAGTTCACAAGATGGTTAAGTAGGAGGTGTCTGACATTCCACTATGAGTGTGTGATCCATTGAGTAAATGTATGGATGTCGGTAGCATATTATTCGTTATTCGTAATTTAGTTTAGCCAAGTACCCTGCTAGTCTAACAAGGGCAAATTAGGTCCAGGGTTTTAACCTGTTTGCATCCAAAGCATACTTGTTTTTTCATTTGTTTTATCTGATTCTAGTCTTGGGGTACTCCTAGAAGGTCCCTGGCAATGTGACACCTTATGTATATGGTGAAGTGTTGCAGAATTATCATTAGAATTCAAACGACGCCTACGTGAACTTTTGCACCTCATTTGCACTAAAAATTAACCAACATCCTTAGTTACTTGTATCCTATTCATTTTCCTGTAATATCCGATGCCTCTCTTTTTGTCCTCCATGGAGTACGAGATAGAACACAACATTTTAAAATGCTCTAAGGACATTTTTGCTGATTAAGAACAACTGTATGCAACTTTCTTTTTCTTCAAAACATTAATTAGACGTAATAAGATCAAAGATTTTAGGACACAGGGGTAGGGAGATAGCTCTTGTAACAAGGAAAAAAAAAGGAATTTGTTTTTATTTTTAAAATTTTCCTCATAGATGAAATAAAAGATAGCCTTGCTAGATGATAAAAAGATTATAGTACTGCACTTAACTAGCAGTAAACATGATGAATTCTGATCCGGAAAATATGATTTTTCTAGGATGACCCACATGCCTCAATCATAGGTTATGCCCAATCCAATATAATGGGCCCTAGCAGGAACCTTGGGGCTCCAACCAAGGGCCCAAGCGGAGCGAGTAGTCTAATAGTCTATTTTGAGAGTCTTCAATATGAAATTACCATTTTACCCTTCGCTACAGGGGTTATGAATACTCATTTACCTACCTTGAAAAAAGGGGGGATTTGGATCTCTGGCACAATTTTTCGTACTTCTTACATTCTCTCTCTTTACTGCTTTTACCTTTCATTGGAACTCTCCATTGACTTGACCATCGAAGAGGCGCTCCTCGGGCCACAACCCGAGGGTGCCCTTTTTGCAGGTAAAACATACGAGGAAGAGGACATCGGCTGCTTCGCACGTGCCATCACGTAAGTCTACTCTCTCATCTCACGTCATCCATAACAACACCCCAAGAATTTGGGGAAACAGATTTGGCGCTGTCTATGGGGAAGTGATCGGTGAACGACGGTAATCAACGAAGCCACACGAGCGTGGGCCTGGAGTGACAAAGCGCCTGCAGCAGAAGCTCCGGCACCTCCCGAGACATAGGACGCCTCCGAGAGCTTTCGGGCGGATCCTTGTTCGGTCGGCCAGCGCCCGTTTGAGCGAGAGGCCTACGTCACAGTCTACACACTCAAGAACTCCATGTCCACCATGATTGACACCATTATGTTGCAGGTATCTGAGCAAGTGAAGAAAGCAATGGAGGTCGTGAGCCCCGTGAAGCCTCTTCCTCACTTCGATTACGTGCCCACCACAGGATGTGAGCCCTCACGTAGGCACATTCCCATGATGTCGCATCGCCATAGCGAGGTAGCGTGAGAGGCTGCTCGTCCAGACAGGATTGACCGATCAAGAGGAGAGAACCACGATCGATCCACCGGATTGGATGCCCTCCAGAGCCATTGTCCGAGCCAAGGGTGACTAACAAAGTACACCGCGGTCTCAGGGCCAGTTGCTAAACCTTTAGTCCCAATGGGGGCTAGGGGTCCTCATGCACGGCCTTAGAGCCGGTCGCTATAATTTTAGCCTCAATTGGGGCTAAGGGTCCATAAGCACGGCCCTGAGCCGGTCGTGACACCTCTCGCCCAATGGGGCGAAGGTTCAAGAAGCACGGCCCAAGGCCGGTCGCTACTACGTACGACCCTAAGCCGATTGCTACTCCTATCGCCCAATGGGGCGAAGGATCAAGAAGCACGACCTAAGGCCGGTTGCTACCAAGCACGACCCTAAGCCGGTCGTTACACCTCTCACTTAATGGGGTGAAGGATCAAGCAACACGGCCCAAGGCCGGTCGCTACCAAGCGCGGCCCTGAGCCATTTGCTACACCT
>NCQV01083335.1:2184-12805 GCA_002740545.1 Lophocereus schottii
GGGGCAGGGACTGAAAAGGTAAGAGATTGAAGAAGAAAAATATCTGAGATGTCCATTAAGGAAAGTCAGACCAAAATATTTTGATCATAAATGGTTCAATTCATCCAAATAGACTAAATAGTTTCTCCTGACTCATTCTTGGAAGTCCCTAGTAAGTATTACTACTGATGTTGCCACTTTGGTTGAACCTGCTCCAAGGAAAAAGAACAAGTAAGAACATTCATCATCCTCATCTCTGTACAAAAGGCCTGGTCCTCGGATAGGAGGGTCTGTATATTAGGGGGAGAGCCAATGTCATCAGCATCAGAAAAGAGAATGGTTGACCCCAAGTTCCTAGGCAGCTAAGCTTGAGACACCTAGATAGGACCATCAGGATACAAGAAACCAAGTTGCAAAAACTTCAAATTTGATCTTCATTATGTTGCTGACCTCTGAAACAAGGTTGACATCACGTAAATGGGAGTTACAACAAAATGAGGGAGCAGGTGGAAGGGGGACAGAGGGAGATCAGAAAGTGGATAGAGAGCAAAGATATTTGACTTTCATAAAATCCCAACGCCGCCAGTAATGGAGTATATTGTGGTGATATAATAAACAGCAAAAGAATCTACCAGGTAGAATTCACATGCCCTACATCCTCCAAAAGGAACTATAAGTTAAGAATGCACAACATAGGACTTCCAGATATGCACAAGGCTGAAATCAAAGTGCATTACAAGACCAGAAAGAGAGGGAGAAAGAGGGAGGAAACCCAGATTAAAGACCCTAGAGACGATCGGTAATTGATGCTTTTCAACCCACTTGTCCATAAGTCTTCCCACTAGGCAGTTGTAACAGGCAATCGGACAGTTCAGAGCCAGGCACATCATAGAGCAGCAAAACACTTCTCCTCATCTTATGTCCCACAACTAGTTATGCTTAAAACAGATGTACCAAGTCTCCGCATTATTCTCTACAGAACGGATCATCACAAGAAGATATTTAAGAAAATTGGAAGTTCCCTGGATGGTATTGATGGTGTAAAATTTACTTCCGCTTGAAACCATAGAAGGGCAGTGATATCTTTAGCAAGAACATGTAAAACAGAAAAAAGCTAATCGAGTCCTAGGTGCCTATTGGTTGCTCAAGTCAGAATGTGCATGAAATAACTATAACAATAATTCAGCTCTAATAGCACCAGGGTTGGGAAATGAAAGTGCCACCTTTGAGACTGCCAATTGCGTCATATGCTTTGCATGTCCTAAGTCGATGGGGGAACCATCATAAAGGTCCTCCAGATAGAGTTGTCTGTTAAAAAGAGCCTAACTCTAGCGCTATAATAGGACATGGTTAGTATAATCTGTCTATGAAAACAATCTAAACAGCAAATGTTCAGGTTTACCAATCATATTGGAGAATACTAGGATAGCCAAATGGCTCATGGGCAGCCTAACTAGGAGCAAGTCATCAATCTGACAAGGTTAGTAATAATCGACCTGGCAAGGAGAAAGGCCTTGTGCCTAGTTGGACTTCAGATAATAGAATCTCCTCAATTCTTCGTGGGTCTGCACTTCAATCTCTGAAAAGGGACTAATCCCTTCATCATAGGTAGAGCCTTAGAGTCTCTGATATTATGAAGCCTGATCAGTCATCAGTTCGTTGACTGCTAAGCAGGATTTAATGGTCATACTCAATCCTCAACTCAGGGGAAAGGTCTTCTGTGTCACCCCCGGTAGTTGTATTAATGGCCTTTGCACACTGAAATCTCAATGGAAAATGACTATAGTTTCACAACCTAAAGGCCATTAGTTGAATGCAACACATCAATTTTTGAAAGCAAGGGAATGTGGGGATCAGGAATCATGGGTGAAAGCAGCCCCTGTTCAGTTTTCAACCATAAGCAGTATCATGTGTAACATACCTCAACAACAGCTTCCTTATTCTTTGGAAGTCCGACGCAACTTTGAGGCTGGACAGTTGGCGTACACCACACTATCAATTTTTCAGAAGACCAAAAAGTTGGTCAAGCAATGAAGAAAGAATTATCACCTCAAAATAACACTAGAAAAGAATTAAGTTTACCTTTTCAATTTTACCAAAAGAATCTTTATGACTGATACTTGTGGGAAGACTTGTCACATTGGCTATTGAAGATGCAAGAGCATGCGACTCCAGATATGAGTTTGATGATCGTCTCCGAAACTCTAAACTTCCCTCCTCAAATAACATATTCAACAAAACCATTATCGTGAACAAGCACCCCTTCACAAGGAAGTTCAACCCTATGACTTTGCATAATGATAAGAGGCCAGCAAAATGCATGAGTATCATCTTGGACTTGGAGTCATCATGTGTTGCATGACGAGGCTTTAGAGTGTTGTCTATAAGCTGTTGGACTTGAACTGGTACATGAAGGTCATATTCTACAATGCAACTCATTATGCCGACTACAGAATGACATCTTGGGGATGCTTCATCATTTTTCTTTGATGAAAATTCCAAACTGAATCTTTTCTTTAAAGAAGTAACTCGCAACAAAGAGCAACTCATCAATTTCAACATAGAAGCAAGTAGACAAAACTCTTGCATAGTCAATTTCTTGATTTTAAGAAACACAATTTCATCGGCTTCACTAGAAATCACTCCTATTATCAAGGAACTCAAAAAGGAGAATGCTTCATCCCTGCTTGATTTATCAAAGATAAACATATTTGTCTTCAGGTATGTAATAGCATCAATTTCCAGGTTGGACTTTGCCTCGGCTGCAATGCTGCTAACATGTGCTCTCCATGAGCTATCACAACTAGCAAGCATAAAATTTACTTTATCATAGATTTCAGAGTGAAAATGAGGCTTAAATGCTCTCCGGGAACTTCTCCTTAGTTTATATGGACTATCAGAGGGATCCCTTAGCAATTTAGACATGTGTTCACAATACATGATGACTGAATCATGAAATACAGATAGATACTCCGTATATCTTATATTTCGGGTCACATCATGAGAATCACAAATGCCAATGACATCAGAGACTAATGAGATCATATGTGCACGCAGAAGCATTGGAGGAGACATAAGAGGGTCTTTAACCAATGATGTTGCTGCACTCAAGCTCAATTCTGGGTCAGAAAATGTTTCTTTTTTGGTCCAAATGAGACTTTGGGTAAAAGTTTCAAGGAACTGTTCTCCAGAAATTGATAGGATAAAATGAGCGGTGATGACATCCAACATGCTCTCGATGTGGATAGAGGAGCAAGTAGATTGGTTTCCCTCAGCAGAAGCAAAAGTATACAACATTGCAATTCGTTCTCGGAATTGTCTATCTGCAGACATGTCATCTAAAATTACCTGAAAACAGTACTGAACATTAAGTTTGGCATGACCGAGAACAATCATACACGTGAACAATAGAAATCAACTCAAAGCAATGCACAACAAAGATGATGCTGGATGCGTGCATAAGAGGTAAAGAAGTCAGAATCCTTACATGTAAGTCACCCCATTCCAAACAGTCAGCCAAAAGGCAGGCAGAAAAGCCAATATTAGAGTAACATAGTTTTACAACAAGAAAAAGTATAACTCAGGAGAACAGCAGAGTTTACCAGTTCAAATTGAGACATAAGATATGCAAAAAAAGACAAACTGGCTTCCCCATGTCTGACAGGATGGGTCTCTACTCAAGCCTATGTGACAGTTCTTTTGGAATGCAAGTGTTGTCCAAGTTGGCCAAAGAATTTCCATTAGCTAACGAACAAGATATCTGTGGAACAAATGGTGCTGACCTTCCCACAGAACAATCAATAATCATAAGATAGACAAAGCATGCCACTAGAAAGCAATATGTTTTACAAGATAGTAAAGTGCGAGAAAACCCCTAATTGCAGAGTAGGAGGGCAGAAAGACAGTCACATACTCACAGTATGAGACAACTCCAGATTCCTCCGGCAACACTAGAACCCCCAGTAAAAAGATAGCATGCAGATAACCAAAAACATACAGGTGATTCCAATCAATCAATGCAAAGGACAACAATTTGATGGCCATCTGCTTTTTAGTTGAACAAAATTCTTTATATTACATTCTAAGACAGCATCTAATTTTCAGCTTTCAGGTTTCCAGTTAGCCAGCTGAGCAAAAATCTCATATGAAGGCAAATTCACCAGATTTACCTCTAGCATTCGTTTCAAAAGATGGATACATGAGTCACATGATTTGGCACACAAATCATTAGATAATGAAGTGCTACAGCTACTGTGCATGCTCTGGGAAGAAGCCACTTTCGTGAAACTGATTGATCCTCTCTCAATCCGAGCACCTTGTAAAGGCAACATACGACGTAAAAAAACCGTATCAAGGAACTTTTGCATGAGAGAATGATCAAGTGGATGCAACCTCACAATGAGGATACAACACCTCAAAAGCAGAAGCAATTCTTCAATTGAATCACTAGAATCAGCATGTAATGCAGCCCCATCAACATCGCGATCTATGGATGTCGTATGTAAGCCAAATGATAACCTTTGACGCAGCTCTTCAAACAACATATTGGAAAGAGCTGTCATATCTTCAAATTTGAGCTTACTATTTCCAAAATCCACAGCACCATAGTCATCTCGACTAACATCATAACTCAAAGAGGATTGTATCAGACAATACAAACTCTTAAGCATAGGCTTCAAATTCACTGAACCCTGAAAGTACAGATTACAACCAATTCCTATCAACAGTAAACAAAGAAAATATCTCACAGTTAATATGTCAATCACTCTGATCTGAAAATAAAACACTAAAGGAACAGTTCAGCAAAAAGGCACATCAAGCAATTGTGGATAGTCCCTGCGGTGACAGCAGAAAGTGGTTATGTGCTTAGGTTGCAGTAGGAGCAAAGACTCAGAAGAGCTGTACAAGAATTTCATAATTAAAATGGAAGATAAATTCCTTCTTTTCCCATGATGTCCCTGATGGTTAACAGAAAGTCCAGTCTAGAACACCCATGAAATAATCTCCAAACCCTAGATACGCAAACGAAAATAAAGCCTTTATTACTAGCTGTACAAGATTGATAACAGTATCCGATAGGTATCAACTACAAGAAAAGAAAAGGCTAAAGTAATCAACATGTAGTCAACATACAGTTTACCTTAAAGCGACGAAACAACCCTGACACCCCACACAAGACACAACAATTCACTTTCAGTCTACCTGTTGGCACTACCCTCCCACCAATACTTCAAGGACCTAACCATGTAATTAACCCTAAGAAAGGGATATGTTGCAATCCAGCCAAGCAGGTTGAGATGTATTATGACAATTATCCAAATATCCAGACGCACATCTCAAACACAAGGAAAACAGATCACACAGAGCTCTAAGTGCATTTTAGACCCAATAGTTACATGATCCTTGACCAGTTGACGTTCCCTCCATCCCTTTCTGAGCAGCAATTGAGCATCTCGAAGATTACATTGCGCAAAGTCTATTTGACCTCTCTTACATAGTTCAATTATCAAAAAGAACAAATTTTCTTAAAAGCTCAAAAAATCAGATAACATGGAACCACTATGATGCATATAACCAAATGAAACCAAACCATTGCCTTGTAGTTGTAATCCCACTAAAGCAGGGTGGTGGGAGCAAAGGTAAGATGTATACAACCTTAGACCTACAACAGTATTGCAGAGGTTGCTTCCAAGTGCCAATAGACACGGATTTAAAATGCGTCGGCAGACCGACAAATCAAAACAAGAGAAGCGAAGGACATATTAAAGTGCCAGAACTAAAAACATAAGTTCATATGTTTCTCCATCCACTAGAAAGTTATTCTAGTCCCTACGTTTTACAACCTCTAATGAGACCAAAACAAATACTCCAGAAAACTAACATAGGAATTAATCCTCCGAATTTCACAAGTCCCCCTCATAGTCTCACTCGTATTTCAATTCAGCAATCCAAAGTCTTTCAATATTTCAAATGTTGAAACTCTTAGTGGAAATCTACAGCAGGACATACCTGTAGTTACAGCTTAACCAAAAACAAACAATACATTCAGTCAATATTTTGCAACGTACTTAATGTACAATAGAGCAACGAGATGAAATCACGCAGAAAACAAAAAAAGAAAAGGAACAATAGAAAAAAAAGAATTACCTGTGTCAAAAAATGGCGATTTATTTGTCCCATGATATGATGTATTTGTGTTGCGATGTCTATGGTCAACATGCTGCCTCTTGCCACTCATCCAACAATCAAGAAGTCTGTCCCTAAACATGTATGCACTTGTAAACTGAATATTCCGTCACCTAAAAATATAACATGGCATCCACATAGTCCATGAAAAGAGAAATGTAAATACGACTTCATTTCCTTCCAACACTTTCATAGTTAAACCATTGAAAAATGAACATTCACAGGTATATCGGAAGAGAAATAGCTCTATTTGATAAAATCTAGCAAGAGACAGTGATCGAAATTTTCCTATAACAGAACTAACCAACATTTCAGTCAGCATACCTATATGTCGGTCAATCCGTGATCAGATGCACTTAAACTTCACTCTTAGTACAGACATATGCAATATCAATGATTAGTCTTTCAGTTTGAAAACCCATTATGTATCAGTGTACAAGTTTGACAAGAGTTTGTGTTTGGAAACCATGACTGCTAATTAAGTAAGCTTTGAAGATATTTCATGAACAATGTCTTTTTTCAATTTTCTCCATAAAGGCTTGGTGTTTATGCCGTTAAATTTCACACTAAACGGCCTTGGACAAAGCAAGAACTGCGTACAGGGTCAGTGAAATTCCAACCCAAACCAACTTGCAAGATGTAGAGCAACCCAATACATGCTCAAGGCCTCGTAGTTTGCCAACATGGGATAATCGCCCTTCCATATATTCCAACACTTCCACTCAAGTGTAGGCCCAACAATGTGCACATAATTGACTAAACAGAGAAGGTGGCAAATCAAAGAGTAATAGCAAGTATACTGTAAGCAATATTATTTATTTCGGTAATATTTTGTACAGCAATATGATATAATGTGACTGATAAGAATTTGCACGGGTGTGTGGCGTACGCAGAGTAATATGGGTGCATTTGGAAGAAGGATATTCACAAGGAAACGCAATAAGGATTCATCAACTAAAGGGGGGATGCTTGACCAAATTGAAGGAACTTTGGGACGAATTGGGAACTTACCAAGTGTGATTGTAAGTGCGGAGCAGCCAAGGAGAAGGTGCACCAGTTTCTAACGGGAGTGGACACAGCAAAATACCATGGAATCCGATCGAATATTCTGTCCTAACCTCAATAAAGGTTATGCTTCCATTGTAAGTGAAGAAGAAAGACAACTCCAGTTCACTCCAGCAAGACCATTCATGGAAGGTTCCGCATTCGCTTCGACTGTGTCATCTAAACCCAGACAAGAAGGAAGTCGCCGAAAACTGGGTGGGACATGACAAGCATCAGTGCCGTCATCAAACTCCTCGGGTCGGAGACAACGAAGAAGCAAGCGGAAATCCGAATCTGGGGCCGTTGGCGGCTGAGTACGGTGGTAGTGGCCAAACTCTGGGAACAAGTTAAATTTTGGTGGGTCGAGGGGATTTTTGCCGGTTTTGTTGGAGTGTGAAAGCCGAATTGTCTTACATCGGCAAAATTAGAGGATTTCAGTATATATATCTAAGTTTATAGATTATTTTATCAATTGTTAATTAATTTTAGGTTGAAATTTTACTTGAGCTTATATGCATAACTCTTTATTTATGACCTAATTGATATGAAAAATTTAACATATGCATAACTCTTTGTTTATGACCTAATTGATGTGAAAATTTTAACATGATATCAAAACAGGTTGTTCAATCTTAATTTGTTACGGTCCCTATTTAATTAAAATTGTTTGCATGTACCTCACACGTGAGAGGATGTATTGGAGTATGAAAGTGGGGTTTATCCCATATTGATAGAATTGAAGGGGTTTAAATATATATATATAAACTTGTGAGTTACTCAATCTATTATCAATTGATTTCGGATTGGAACATCATTTGCACTTATATGCATGACTTTTGTTTATGACCTAATTGATATAAAAAATTTAATAGGGTTCAACTCTTGAAGATGTTCACAGACCATAGTTACGTCTGTTTTTGCTGTTCCGTAATTCGTATTGTACAGAATATGTGATACGACATCTGATAGTTTTGAGAGTACACGAACACAAGAGGGGGGTGAATTGTGTTGGCCGATTTTTCAGAGTTTCTAGGAACACCCTCAAGAACAGTTTGGACAGAGTGTTTGCAGTGAATCAGAAACGGAATAGCAGCGGAAAGTAAACAAAATGCACACAGTATTTTTACGTGGAAACCACATTTAGCCCAATTGAGGTGAAAACCCACGACCTATCCCTGTAGGATTTTCACACACTTCCACTATACAGGCCAAATACGTTACAGAAGTAACCTACACCGTTACAAATGTAACACTCACGTAACCGTCTACCCCAAGACAAGTTACACCACGTCCAAAGTCTCCCTAGACTTGGATACACTCAATTTTCACCGATAAAGGGAGAAAATGAAATGAACACTTCACTTTAAGTACTTCTAAATAAGCAGGTGTAAGGTACAATTGAGCGCCTAGTATGCTAATGAAGAAGACTCCACTTTTACATACACTTTGAAGGTTTTTCTTTCTGAAAATATGACTCACAAAGCACGTTTTAATCCCTTGAAAAACCGTAAGTAATGTTAAGGTAGAAGAGTTTCTTAAACAAGAGAGTGTACGTGGGATAAAACAAAAAACTTTTATGTGCTTGTGCCGCAAGACTTGGTAACTCACGCACTAACAGCTTGAGCAGCAAGAATAAATGAGTACCACAAATTTCCAACAGCCAAGCCCATAATTTTCTCCACCTATTAGCCACATTCTAAAAATAGGAATTGTTTTACTTGGTGAAAAATTCACCCTAAAAAATAGGCTAAAAACTCTCCATAATATTTTCAAAGCCAAAAATAACTCTTTTGGACTCAACGACTACAGAAAATAGATCTCAAATATTTCAAAAACGTCAACCCAAAAATCAAGGAAAAATCATGAAATTCAGTTTTGGCTTAAAAACACTCTGAATCCTGTTCTCGGAACTGATCTGAGACAGTATTCAGAGATATGTTAAAAAACCATTAAAAGTAAATGTTGAATCAAGACCTTCTAATTGGCATATTAACAAGAATCTAATAAAATAAAATAAATACCAAACCAATGACTATTGTTAATCAGTTGGACAGCTTGTATACGATTTGACTTGTCGCTTCAAATGCTTTAACGCTTCTCAGAACTATTTCTTGAGCTGTTCTGAAATACTCCATGTTCTTTGATGCTCCTTGGGTCCTTGTCAGTCAGCTGCTCTGAAAAACTGTTTCTAGAACTGTTCTAAAACGATGTTCTGAAACATATGTACTTTCCAGCAATTGTTCTAAGACACTATTCTCAAACACTTATGAATTAAACAAGATATTTCAAAAATGTTTTCCAGATCCTGTCAACAATACATAACTCAAGCACAACCATATAGAGCATTACATTTGTGTTTATTATCATTAAAACCTTATACAAGTATGAGGCCAACAATTTCTCAATAGGGTCAACAATTCTCTCTTTTTGACGATGACAAACCAAATGACCATATTGACATAAAAGGCGAAAGCAAGTTAGTGCCAAACAGAACAATCAAGCCATAAAAGAGAGAAATTTTAAGAAGTCAACTTAATCCAGGTCAAACTAAAACAACCATGGTCATGCCCATATTCCCCCTTTTGACATAATCGAAAAAGGGTGGTCAGATCAAACAGAGTCGGTATATGGTACGATAATGATATTGGCCATTCGAGTCACACACAAACAAATAACAACAAGAAGACAAGTAGGGCACAACATTAAAGCATAACCAACCAAGAGTTAGTATAACCCATTGTCAGACAAAAAGGCACAACCAGATAGTGAAAAACAGTTGTTGAGAACAAGATGGAGAATAAGAGTTAAAACAGGGAATAGAACAAGGCAGGGAACAGGGGGCAGAAACGGGTTCAGGAAGGAGGAGAGGACAGTTGGGCCGTCAGGGCAGTGATGGCAGATAGTAGATCCTCATGGCGTTTTGCATTTAGAATCTTCTCCTATGTAAGAGCCGCCTTGACCTCAGAGATCTCATCCTTCAGCTGGTTTTGGTCCTGGAGCAAAGTATCCAGTGAAGTGCCACTGGAGGAAGAACCAGAAACATGGGTGAAGGGTGTTCGGGGCCCCTGTTTGGAACCAGCAGTCTCACCCTTTGCAAACTTGAACCCACAACTGACCAGGGTGCTGCTACCTATCTCATATGTCACTTGCACCCCTACCTTCTTCTATAAAGAAATCCCAAAGTGCTCAAATACCAAGGTCAGAGAAAACCATACCCCAGATCACATTCCCTAGCCGTGTTTGCAATGGGGGAGATATGACTGATCATGATGGCCGACAGGTTGATCTGCTCCCCCCGGTCCAAGAGATCGGTGAGGCACTGGTTCATTGCCTCTGCAAGGTTGCGGCCTTGGCCCCCGGGGATGATGTTCTTAATAACAAACCAAAAAAGCAACATGTGCATGGGAGTCAT
>NCQV01083339.1:0-10442 GCA_002740545.1 Lophocereus schottii
TTGTTCTATCCAATCTCTCCTCTTATCTTCTACATTCACTCATTTTCATCCATTCACCTCCTAGGCAAGAACAAGTGTTGAGTAAGCTTGGGTTGTATTCATTGCAAGCATACATCATTGTCCATCATGCTGTGAACTGTGAAGTTAGACCACACAATAGAATATACATATATGAGTCCAATCCTAACATTTTGTCTCCACTATGTATAACAACACACAAATAAGATTTAAGAAGGATGGTTGCGACACACAGATCAATCGTATAAAATTTTTTCCGAAGTTCAAGCCACACAACTCTGAGAGTGAGAGAAAGAGAGTGATCACCCAAGTTAAACCCACTGGAATCCTTATCGGGGTTAGCAAGGATACACCGAAATCTGGTGGAAACCGCCTAAACCAGAGGGGACGCGAAGCAGAGGAGCGAGAAGGATGAAGGGGCTAAGTAGAACGAACGCCCAGTAGCAGCAATGCCAGAGCCCTCGCCACCGAGCAGGACGAATGCCAAGTAGCAGCACCTTGCAACCAGGACGAATGCTGAGTAGCAGCGGCACTGTTAGGGTTTCGTGAAGAGAGATGACGGGCACACGAGGATGGTCGGGCAGGAGTAGCGGGGATCAACTGGACTCTCCTCCTTTTTTTTTTTATTTAGTTGTCATTTAATTTGGTCGTTCAACTTAAATAGATTTCAAAAAATTTACAAAAAATGGCTACCACACTTAATATGCGTACTAAGCCTCTGTTCTTTTTGTGGGTCAATTCACATTTACCAACCTCAACCCATTTCAACCCACTTCAACCTACTTCAACCCACCTGAAAAAAATACCAACTTCAACCCACTTCAACTAACTTCAACCCACCCCTTCATAATTTTAATAATTTGTAAAGTATCATATGAGATTTAGAGCCTGTTGTTTTCGTAAGTACATTGGGTGGGAAAAAGAGTGAAGTCGGTTGAAGTAGATTGAGGAAGGTTGAGGTAAGCTGAAGTTGATATTTTTTTTTTTTGAGGTGGGCTGAAATAGGTTGAACTAGATTGAAGTGAGTTGATGTAGGTTGAAGTGGATTGAAGTTGGTTTATTTTGTATGTGGTGGATCGGAGTGGGTTAAAATAATGAGAATATAACTAATGTGTGATAATTTATGAAGTTATCGAAATTTGTGAAATTTTTGTTCATATTTTTATATTTTTTATTCTTTATTGTTTATTGTTTATTTTGTATTTTGTATCTTTTATTTTTTATTTTATATTTTTTTATTTTGTATTTTGTATTTTTTCCTTTTCTTTTTCTTTTTCTTTTCATTTTTATTTTTATTTTTATTTCTTATTTATATTTATATTTTATTTTATTTATATTTTCATTTATATTTATATTTATATTTATATTTATATTTTTTAGTTTTTATTTTTTATTTTTCATTTTCTTATTTTCTTAAATTCTTATTTTTTATTTTTTATTTTCTTATTTTCTTATTTTTTATTTTTTATTTTTCTAATTTCTTGGTTCTTATTTTGTATTTTTTATTTTGTATTTTTTATGAAGTTTGATTTTTTTTACTTATTTCGTATTTTTAATTTTAATTTTTATTTTTTGAACAAAAATTTAAAATTTAAAAAATAAAATCTTTCAAAAATAAAAAATAAAAAATAAAAGATAAAAAATAAAAAATAAGAACCAAGAAATTAAAAAATTAAAAATTAAAATAAAAATAAAAATAAAAATAAGAAATAAAAATAAAAAAATAAAATTAGAAAAAATAAAAATGAAAAATGAAAAATAAAAAATAAAAAAATAAAAAAATAAAAACTAAAAAATAAAAAATACAAAATAGAAAATAAAAAATACAAAATACAAAAATACAAAAATACAAAATACAAAAATACAAAATGAAAAATGAAAAATGAAAAGAGACAAATGAAAAATGAAAAATGAAAAATACAAAAATAAAAAAAGTTAAAAAATAAAAAATAAAACATAAAACATAAAAAAACTAAAAATAAAAAAACGAACAATAAAAAATGAAAAATGAAAAATAAAAAATGGAAAATAAAAAATAAAAAAATGAAAAGATAAAAAATGAAAAAATGAAAAACGAAAATAAAAAATGAAAAATGAAAAATACGAAAATAAAAAATAAAAAATAAAACATAAAACATAAAACATAAAAAAGATAAAAAAATTAAAAATTAAAAATTAAAAATTAAAAATTAAAAATTAAAAATGAAAAATAAAAAATAAAAAATAAAAAAATGAAAAAATGAAAAACAAAAGATTAAAAAAATAAAAAATACAAATACAAAATAAAAAATAAAAAAAATACAAAATACAAAATACAAAAATAAAAAATAAAAAATAAAAAATAAAAAAGAATAAACAAAAATTTTACAAAATTTCAATAACTTCATAAATTATCGCACATTAGTTACATTATTATTATTTTAACCCACTCCAATTCACCATATAAAAAATATACCAACTTCAACCCACTTCAACCAACATCAATTCACTTCAACCTACTTTAACTTATTTCAACCCACCTCAAAAAAAATTACTAACTTCAACCTACCTCAACCCACCTCAACCTATTTCAACCTACTTCACCCTTTTACCTATTCAATTTACCCACGAAAAGAACAGAGCCTAAGTGTGCCCTATTTATGAGATATAAGTCTCCACGCTTAATATGCATAGACATACCTTAATTAGTTACTTTCACTCTTATAAGGGTAGTTATATTTTGCATCACTTATTATATGTGGGGATAATTCTAAACACTCATTTTTACTTATTTTCTAGGTACACTTAGCTATGCATGGTTAAATAAGAGTGAAAGCGTGATTTTTTTTAATCTTCTACTAGAAATTGTAAAATTTCTAATTTGAGATTTCATATCTGAAATTTCTAAGATTTGAATCCCGATGCTTCACACAAGAAATTATCTTAAAACTTGACAAAATCAAAATCTGCTAACTATGTATGTATGCAAAATTAAATTCAATTGAATTGGGAAGGAACGGTAACTGGAGGGGTAGAATGGCGAATTCGACTAACATTGCTAGAATGCATTGCCTAATGCTCGCCAGAATTGTTCACAACCTCCCACCACGAACTCACTCCGGCCAATGCCTCCTCACTAGAAACCTTAGACCCACACAACCAACTAAACACCATCACTAGTCAGTGGATTACGTGAATGCAAAACAGCCATTAATGGTGAGCTATGTCCATGGGGTTATGAGAAATAGAGGACAGAGCTAGAAGGAGAAGATTTAGGGGGCTGGAAGAGGCAAAGTTGCTAAGGAAGCTGAAAAGTTAGATGATCAAAAGTTGAGTTAGAGAGACAAAAAGCAGGCCAACTATGATCTGTATCTGGGGAACCACTAGCAGAATCCATTGATAATTTTTTTTGGGCACCTTTTTTTGGGGTTGGAGGTGAGAGAAAGAGAGAGAGAGATAGAGATGTTAGGTGTGTGAAATCATAAGAGGCACGCTTTGTGTTTGTAATGCAAATAATATTTTCAGAATTATGACAAGTCCTGTCACAATCACCCAGTCAGACTTGAGAGTCTGTTAGGATTCTAATGGGTCTGTCACAATTCTGTCAGTATGTCTAACAATATATCCCAATTTTGAAGGGCAACCCGTCAAAATATGTCCATTCCCATCACTTTTTACATCGAGATCTGCATAAACACTCAGCCATCAGTTTTTTGAATTTCTATCAATTTTTCTGTCAAAAGTTTTAACAGCTTAACTTTTCATCAAGAACCCCCTCCACTTTTTAGCTGCGTTCTTGTAGCAATTGGTCATCCCCATACAATGGTTAGGAATTATTGAGTTAGACCCTCTAATGAAGATGTTACAGTAAGACGAATTTCTTGAGAGATGACTTTATGAAGATTTTAGGGTGATCATATACTTATTTTAGAATGACTTTAATGGTGCCTAAATATTTATTTTATAATGACTTGTTAATTTACAAGTGACTAATAGTGCATGGCTAAATACTTATTTTGGAGTGACCTTTTAATTTATGAATAAGTAATAAGGGTACATTAATAAAAGTCACCTTAGATAACTATATCAGTCATTTGCATAATTGCTAAAAGTTAGTTACCATGCCCATCTCACGATCTTTTAAAAACACTGATCTTATAAAAGACCTACTATATATAGGTAAGATTTATATTGATTATGTTCAACTTTCTCATATCCCAAACACAGTACATGATGATAGTCAAGTCCTAAAAACTATATTAGTAATCTGTACATTATAACAATAGTTCTTCATGTATAATGTCCATTCTCTATGACCTTCACAGAAAAATTATTTGTTATTTTTCAATTGTCTTGAAAATATGCATATGTGTGTGCGCGCGCGCGCGCGCGCACGCATGTGTGTATATATATACAACATTTTTTTCCATAGAATAAACCATCAACATTGTCATATTGGTAATAACCACTTCAACTTATTTGAGCCTAAAATACATCAAGCTCCACATTTTCAATCAACAAACCAAGTTTTTATTTGACCGCTAATTGCAAGTATTTAAGAAAATTCTTATTGATCCTATTTATTTAGAAGATAAATGAAGAGGGAAAAAAAGATACATAATTTGTACCATATATATGCATTTTGGCATTTAGGAAAAAAAGAAGAGAAGTTTGGTTTAAAAAGATCGTTTTGAACCTTAGTAAAACAAATTAATGTTTACCTAATTTTCTTTATGGAAATTTATTATAGATTACATTTGTAACAAATATGACCAAAACATAGGAATGATTATAATCATGGAAATTAGACCTCATAACAAATATTTAATATTTGTGAACATGTAGAAGGTTGTGTAGGTATTCGTCAATTGCATTAATCCAAGTTCTACCCCCTTCCCGTAAAAAAAAGGTGCAACTGCACTAACTCGCACAATTTGTGGGTGGTAGGGGGGAAGGGAGAATAGAGAGAGACACAACCAATAATACTAACCTAAAGCAAACCCTTTAATGAATTTGGAACTCTAATACATCCCAATTCTTCATAAATTCTATATGCTCTCTCTCTCTTTTGTTTTGTTCGGGGGGGGGAGGTGTTGCACAAAGCCATTACACCAACACAATCCAATCCTCAGCATCCCTTCCCCAAAGGATAGATTTCTAATTTCTTTCACCTCCACCCCATACAGGGGTGACCCAATTGTGCAAACATCCCCAAAGGTTCTAAGTTCAAGATCATACCACCCCTAAATGACAAGCTTGTCTAAATGTCAAGGTTCTCACTCCCCGATTTTTAAGTAGCCTCCAGACCATGGTGGGCACAAAAACCTACACAGGCTCCTATTCCATAGTGATGTACCTCGAAGACCTTAAGGTAAGGATCAAAGAAGAGATCTCAAGTGATGAACATAGGATGATCATGGTTTTTGGTTACAAGAAACGTAGCAAGATAAACTAAGTAGTCTTGGATAAGATATCACCACCAAGAATACTTAGATCCCTCTCTTGGATCAATTGGGATAAGATATCAGCACCCAAAGATCACAAGAGACTCTTGAACACCACTCTAGAGAGCTAGGCCAGAGATAAGTAAGAGAGAAGAAACACTAGAAGGAGTTTACCTTTCTTCTCATGCACTAATAAATATAAGAGTGAAGAAGGCTATTTAAAGACCTTCTCAGCTGCTGCCCATGTCCCACACAACTTGGGATCCATCACTAAACACTTGCTAATCCAAATATAAAGAGAGCTTAAAGCTTGACAACACATTAGCTCTAAGTCTACATCAAAATAGATGTCGTAATCTAATGCAATACGATTGGTACTCTTCTAACACCTCACTTGTACTCTAGACGTATTATTTGAGCTTTGATTAGCCTCAAAACATGTGTTAATCAGCTATATGAAACCCAAAATGCAAAACAGCAAAAACCGATTAAAAGGGTGCTTCGTGAGCTTTGGTGCTAGTTCATAGCAAATGCCTTGGACAAAATGCACCATCTTTTAGGGGGATTAATGGTAAATATTATGACACATTTTGGTGCCAAGAAACCCCACAAATCAGTAGTGGAAGTAGCTCATCCATTCGGTGATTGCTTTAACTGGCACTGTTGGGAATGAAACTGGAGCAGTTGACTTTGGAGCTGAAGTTGACATACCAAATGATCTCCAAATGACTTAAAGCTTGATTTGTTAGATTCCTGACTCCTTAGACTTCCTTTTGGTGCAAAATCCATCTCCTCCACCTTTCTGGAACTCAAGTTATAAGGCAAGAAAGTTCAGCCCTTTCACAGACTGAACTAGAACTTTGGGCAGCTTGGAATCCCTTGACAAGTTGGACCGTGGCCTTGATCTCTTGTGGACTTGGGTTGATGGATTGATCATGTTCATAATCCTTTGGTTGGTCCTCCATGGGTACATCATCCTCCCCTTGTTGGAGAGAATTTGCCCTCAAATTCTCAAGGTTATCATCATCGAAGTACGGCTTGAGGTCGGCAAGATTGAATGTACAAGAAACTCGATACTCTCTCCGGAAGTCAACCTTGTAAGCATTATCATTGATCTTCTTAAGGATTTCAAAGGGTCCATCAGCCCAGGCATTAGCTTAGACTTCCTTTTAGAAGGACATCGTTCCTTCCTAAGGTGAACCTAGACAAGGTCTCCCGATTAGAACAAAGCTTCTTTCTGGTGCTTGTTAGCTTGGCTTTGGTACTTCTCATTGGCTTTCTCAATTTGCTCGTGGACCTTCTTATGGAGCTCTTGGATCTCGTTCACTCTCTTGCTAGCTTCGACATTCATCTTCTCTTGATGTATGGGCAAGAGATCAAGTGGGCTGAGAAGATTGCACTCGTACACTACCTTGAAGGGGGATTCATTTGTAGTTCTACTCGGGGCTCGGTTGTACTCTAATTTAGCACGGGCTAGAGGGAGATCCCATGCTCTCATGGTCTTCTTCACAAGAACCCGTAGCAAGGTACCCAAGGTTCGGTTCACCACTTCGGTTTGGCCATCCGTTTGCGGGTGGCATGTGGTGCTAAACTTCAACTTTGTGCCCAACTTTCTCCACAGGGAGATCCAAAAGTGACTTAGGAATTTGGAATCCCTATCTGACACAATGGAAAGGGGAATTCCATGTAGTCTCACAACTTCTTTGAAGTATAGGACGGCGATGTGGGAAGTATCATTAGACTTTTGGCAAGCAACAAAGTGAGCCATTTTTCAGAACCGATCTACCACCACCAACATGGAGTCTTTGTTACGTTGGGGGAGTGGAAGACTAAGCACGAAATCCATGCTCACATCTAGCCAAGGCCCTTGGGGAGTTAGCAATGCTGTGTAAAGCCCTTGGGGGAGTGCATGGCTTTTGGCCATTTGACAAGTAGCACACCTCTTGATCAAGTTTTGGACATCTTTCAACATTTGAGGCCAAAAGTAATGCTCCTTGGCCAAGAGGTATGTCTTGTCTTCTCCAAAGTGGCCCGTAAGTGAACCACCATGAATCTCTCTAAGGATAAGCTCCCGAGTACCACACCTTGGCACACACAATCGGTTCCCTTGAACAAACAACCTTCTTGGAGCATGAAGTCTCCCTTTGGGGGAGCTTGGCAAGACTCATAAGGCTCCTTGAAATCCTCATCTTCTTTGTACAAGGACTTGAGGTGTTCAAATCCTAGCACACACGAACCAAGTTGGAACAAAAGAAGGTGCCTTTTAGAGAGAGCATACGCACCTTGATTAAGCTTCCTGGACTTATGTTTGGTCACAAAGTGAAATGATTATAGGTATTCAACCCACTTCGCATGCCGAGAATTCAACTTGTGTTGCCCTTGGATGTACTTTAGAGCTTCATGGTTTGAATGTAAACTGAACTCATTGGCAATCAAGTAGTGAGTCCAATGTTCAAGAGCCCGAACGATGGCAAAGAACTCTTTATCATATGTTGAATACTTCCTTCTTGCATCACTTAGCTTCTCACTAAAGTAGTCAAGTGGCTTTCCCTCTTGTATCAAAACTGCACCTATCCCCACTCCGAAGGCATCACACTCTACCTCAAAGACTTTATCAAAACAAGGCAATGCTAGGACCGTGGCGTGAGTGAGCTTGTCGTTGAGTTCTTCAAAGGACTTTTGGGCTTAGCTTGTCCACACGAACTTGGTGCCCTTGAGAACCTTGATCATATGGGCATCAATGGAGCTAAAGTTATGAATGAACCTCCGATAAAAGGAAGCTAACCCGTGAAAGCTTCGCACATCATGCATGAAGGATGGGACCAGCCAAGATTTAATGGCCTCAACCTTGCTTGGATCCACTCGTATTCCTTCGGCCAAGACAATGAAGCCAAGGAACACAACTTCAAGGGAGAAGAAAGTGCACTTCTTGAGGTTGCCATATAGCTTCTCATGTTCAAGAACCTCCATGACTTGCTTCAAATGCTGAAAGTGCTCTCTTTCGGTTTTGCTAAAGACCAAAATGTCATCAAAATAGATGACAAGGAACTTGCCAAGAAAGGCTTTGAACACTTGGTTTATGAGCCTTATGAATGTGCTTGGAGCATTGGAGAGACCGAAAGGCATGATCAACCACTTATAAAGGCCAACCTTAGTTTTGAAGGCCATCTTCCACTCATCATCTTCACGAATTCGAATTTGATATACTACGAAGATCTATCTTTGAGAAGTACTTGGACCTGTGGAGCTCATCAAGCATGTCTTCTAACCATGATATGGGATGCCGGTATTTGATTGTGATCTTATTGATATCACGGCTATCCACACATATCCGCATGGTGCCATCTTTCTTAGGCACAAGAAGAGTGGGCACGACACAAGGGCTTAAGCTTTTTCAAACAAGGCCCTTGGAAAGGAGGTCCTTCACTTGTCTTTGAATCTCCAAAGTGTCTTTAGGGTTCATTCTCTATGCGGGTTTGTTATGAAGGATGGATTCGGGGATGAGATCAATGTGATGTTAGATGGTCCACTTCGGGGGCAAACCGGCGGGGATCTCATCAGGGAAGACGTGGGTAAAGCTTTTGAGGAGTTGAATGGCAAGGGGGTGTGAGGGAGTTTCGGTGTGGTCATCTTGTGAGGGGGAGAAAAGGATCATTTCCTTGAGAGGTTTGTACTTATGGTGACCGGCTTTGAGGGTAGGCTCAAGGAAAGAAAGATAGACCTCCCAATCTTTGCGAGACTCTTTATTCTTAGGCTTTGCAATTTGTTGTGGGGCTAAGGGAGCTAGGGTGATCTTTCGGCTATCTTTGTGGAGGGTGTAGGTATTGAGGAATCGTTCATGTAAGACCTTTTGGTCATAAAGCTAAGGCCTTCTTAGAAGGATATGATAAGCATCCATGGGGATGATGTCACACCACAATTCATCACGATAGCTTTTACCAATAGAGAATGATACTAAGCGACGATGAGAGACTTGTAGGCCCTAACCTTGGTTAAGCCATTGAATAGAGTAGGGTTAAGGGTGTAGCTTGGCCTTGAGGTTAAGCTTCGTCACTAAGGTAGTTGAAGCCACGTTGTTGTAACTCCCTCCATCCACAATAAGTGAGCACACTCGGCCGTTGATTGTGCAGCTTGTGTGGAAGATATTTTCCCTTTGTTCTTCATGGTTAGCACCCTTGTGACCACTTAAGGCCCTTTTAAGCACAAGTAATTCACCATCATCCGTTTCTTCTACGTATTCCTCCATAGCCTCCATCAAATGAACCTCTTTGTCACTCCCTTCTTCCTCACATTCGGCTACCTCTATGGCTTGGTATTCGGCCAAAGTGATAAACTTACGGTTAGAGCACTTCGAGGCCATATGTCCAAAACCATGGCACTTGTAACATCTCCTCTTCTCTAATGGGTTTGCAGGGGGCTTTGAATCATTGGGTTTAGGGATGGAAGTCCATAGGGTGAAGTTTTGAGGTCTTGAAGGAGGACGATAACTCCCCTTGTTGAAAGGGTAGCTACGAGCTAAGGGCTTAGGAGGCTCTTTTTTGAGTTTGAATTTCTTTTGTAGCTCGACTTTGTGGGCTAGGGAACAGACTTCATTGAGGGTGCTATAGTGTTGTAGCCCCACAACATTCCTCACGGATTCATTCAACCCCCCTAGGTAATGCACAATGGTGTGCTCCTCATTCTCCCTAAGATCACAAATCATGACTGACTTCTCAAACTCACAAGTGTATTCTTCCACACTTTCAGAACCTTGTCTAAGATTTTGGAGTTTGGTGTAGTTGTCTTGAAGGTAGCTAGGTGGGAAAAATTTGGCCCTAAGTTTTTCTTTCATTTTCCTCCAACTTCTAATTTTCCCCTTCCCTTTTCTAGTCCTTTTAGCAACAACATTAGTCCACCAAATTGAAGTATGCTTACGTAATTTCAAGGCTACAAGCTTGACCTTCTTGTCATTCGGGACCTCTTTATATTCGAACACTCTTTCCACGGAGTTGATCCACTCTA
>NCQV01083340.1:4082-23850 GCA_002740545.1 Lophocereus schottii
GATAAACTCCTAAAACGTATATTACATTAGATGGTTTGATTTATATGTATTTTTTTTTTTATCAAATTTATATGTATTGTAAGAGATATAAATTGAATGACAAATCGGGTGGTGTCACGTATAACAAAAAATTAATAATTCAACTAATCACAAATTATCATGAGTCACATTGACTTTGGCAGAACCGTTCTATCAAAATTACATGTAGCTAAAATTCACCCATTTAAGAGTCACCACATGTCGTCAGTAATGCAGAAATTAGTAATTATTTTCTTTATTTAAAAATTAAAATAATTCTTAGGCCTAGGCCCAAAGCCTGTCCTAACACCAACTGGCAAAGCCTATAAAAAAGGGGTCCCTCCGCAGTTCCCCTTCATGTTTCAGATCCAGCATTTGTAGAATCCAGAAACTTAGACTGCAAGTGGCATCTAGGTACCAAGCGAAAAAGATAAAAAACTTGCAAGTTTCGAAGTCAGCAATCAACCACTTGCAAATTAAGATAGAACTGTTCCAGAGTTCTTTAACTGATGCTCTCGGAAGTATCATGTATCAGCAATCAACCAACTGGCAAGTTTCGAAGTCAGCAATCACCCAAGATCAAGTATCATGCTCTCGGAAGATTCAAGTTACTAGGAGATTGAATGAGAGCACTGTTTCATTATATTCGATTCAAAGATTGTGTTTACACATAGTTCATCAATACAAAAATTAAATTTGTTTCTCAATTTCTTGTCTAATTTATTTTAAGTTCGAAATTTGTGTTTACAAATTTATGGCACGCTCAGTGGAACGTCTCTGCCTCTCATCTCTTTCTCCAGAGTACAAGCTTTGCATTCCTTCGAATACAACATGCCCCCAAGAATGCCATCTCTAAACAAAGTAATTCAATCCACATCTCAAGAATCAACAACTGCTAGTACTGCATCTACTGGTCTCATGACTAGAAGTATGACAACGGATGTTGTTGCAATTGTTGTAGAGCAATCAATTATGATTGTACCATTGCAGTTATGTAAAATCCAAAACCTCGGCTCCAAGATATCTGATGAAATCAACCAAATCGCTTCAAATGCTTTGAAGCAAAAATCTGTTGCTGGCTTCAACATTCCACAAACAATTCTGTGTGGGATGGATGAACTCCAAACTCATACCAATTCTGCTTTCCAACTCTTCAGCATTGAAGAAGATAACTATTTAAGTAGTGACTCCTCTTTGGCATCATCAAAGAAATCACTTTCCTCACAGGCTGAAGATGAATCCTCTGACACTGTCATCATGGCAGTTATGGTGACAGAAGCTACTAACTTCGAAAAACAACTGGCGAGCATGAAGGCTGCATTGGATAGGCTCCTCAAGGAAAGTACAAAAAAGGATGCCCAAATCAAGCATTAAAATGATTAGATTGCTAAACTGATGAAGAAGCTGGAAAAGAAGTCCTCTAAAGCTTCCAACAAAGGTTCAAGAGCTGAATATTCTGATAAAGAGTCCAACCACTCCGAAGAATCTAACGATGAGTGCATGGCAAAAAAGGATCGCTTTTTAGGCTCAATGTCTGTTGAGCAGATTCAAAACTTAATAGCAAATGCAGTCAAGGCTCAGTTGGGAGGAGGGTTTCATAAGACTCACTTGTGCACAAAGCCTCATACGAAGAAGAGTGATGCTCTTCGTATGCCTCATGACTATCACTCTCCCAAATTCAACCAGTTTGATGGTAAGGAAACCCTAAACAGCGTATCACCCACTCCATTAAGACGTGCAACAGTGCTGGTACAGAGGGAGACCGATTGGTGAAGCAGTTTGTCCAGACTCTAGAAGGGATTACATTTTACTAGTATAGAAACTTGGAGTCAGAGTCCATTGATAACTGGGAACAAATGCAGCAGTAGTTCCTGAATAGATTCTACAGTACTCAACATGTTGTTAGCATGATAGAGCTAATAAATAGTAGACAATAAAAGGACGAGCCAGTTCTCGATTACATCAATCATTGGACATCACTCATTTTTGAGTGCGCGAACTATCTATTAGAAGCTTCGATCATTGAAATGTGTGTTTAATCATGGAGTGGGATTTAGTCTACGTCTTGCAGATTAGTAAGCTCATGACCTTGCAGGAATTAGCAGCAAATGTTCATGATATGGAGATGGCAACGGTGTCACCGGGGCAAGTCTTCTTCCTTCTCTGAATCTAGAAAAGGCAAGGGCAAATTTAAGAAAAATCCCAAATCCTCAAAGTCCTCAAACAAAGAATCCATGGCCGTTTCAATTAGGGAGCTGATTCAAATCTCTAGAAAGCCCAAGTATAAAAACAAGAAAGGTATTGGAAAGAAGCTTCCTACATTAAAGAACTGCAAAAAAAGAAACATTCATTCCCTGACTCAACTTGTTCGGAATGTATGATGATCTCCTTGAAAAGGGGGTTATCAAACTTCCACAGTCAATGCGGCCCGAAGATGCTGGAAGGGTTACTGACCCAAAATATTATCAGTATCACAAGGTAATTAGTCACACTCTTGAGAAATACATTATGCTCGAGGAGCACATCATACAGCTGGCCAGGGATATGAAAACAATATTGGATTTAGATTACGTTGTCCAGACAAATCATATTTCCACTGAACTGGAGTGTTCTTCATCGCCCTGGCAGCCAAAACATACTTGACCTCATAATAAAGTAAACACTGAATTGATTTTCTCTGGAGGAGAGAAATTAACTGTAATTCAATTCGAAAGCTTAGAGCCTATTGTAGTTCCAATTAAATCCCGAGGACATTTAGCAGAGACTGATTTTTTTGTGGATGTCTCTAACAAAGCTGATGATGATAAAGAGGGATGGACTCTTGTTAGTCATCAAAGGCTAAGGAAGCAAAATCAATTTCAATCGCCACCTCTGTATTGTAGAAATAGACAGGTTAGAAAGAAGAGCCCTCGTCATTCAAAAGGGAAGAAGAAGTCCAAGAACATAAAAAGGAACAAAATTCTACCTATTGACCTACTTAAGCAGGAGCTGCTTGTTTCTACCACAATTGAGGAGTTCTTCCCAATAGGTTTCTTTGAGAAAGTCACAGTCAACATGGCCTCATGTTTTAAGCTCGAAGAAGAGCAAGATGAAGGAAATGATAGACAAGAGAAGTCTCTAAGAGTAGCTGACAAGACCTTGACTGTTCTAGAGGCTTTGCTAACTCGCAGGGATTGGAGACAAATCTTTTGTTTGCTTGACAAGATGTGCCAACATGTTGTTGCTGCCTTACAACACCCAGAACTTTACGCTGACAAAGTCAAGGATGTAGGAGCAGAAAGTTAAGTGGATTCTCATAGATAGAGGGTTAGCCATTAACATCATGCCTAAGTCTATAATGAATGACCTAGGCATCACAGGAGAAGAACTTTCTAAGAGTCACACAATGATTCAAGTGTTCAACCTTGAGGGCCAACGCGTAATCAACATGATCTGTGTTGAACTGATAATGGAAGACTTATCAACATTCTCAATCTTCTATGTAATTGATGCTAAGACATCCTACAAGTTATTACCTGGGTGACCATGGCTTCATGCACATAGGATTGTGGCTTGTACTTTACACGAATGCCTAAAGTGCTACTGAAATGGAGAGAAGAAAATGTAGGGAGATGTCAACCCATTCACTAAAGCTGAGTCTCATTTTGTAGACGTGAGGTTTTGCGAAGAAGGTGCTGCACTTAAGGAAACCATGTCGTCAACCATTTCTTCCATAGGCAAAGGTGGCCCAAAGAATGCTCTTCAAGTAAGAAAAGATGATGCTCCTAATCAACAACACAAGAAAGAAGTAAATAAGCCGGGAAATACCACTTCTCCCATTAAACAAGTTGCTAAACTAGTTGCTGCCTCAACGGGATTAATGCCACTAGCCTTAATGTACATACCTAGGTCTCACCGTAAGAATGGCGAATCAGCCTTTAGCGAGTGCACGAGCAGAAGCATCGAGACCAAAGGCTCTAAAAAGGATGATGTAGCTAGCATAACCATCCTAAAAAGGAGTGTAACAGTTCCAACATGGACTAAAGAGGGATTTGATCCCAACGCATATAAACTTATGGAGAGGGCTGGTTATAACTTTCAAAATTCAGCTACCTTAGAAAAAGTAGTTGAAGCCATGCCTTATAGCCTTACTAAAACTCAGAGAAAGATCCAAGAGTAGGGAAGTTCTGTAGGTGTCCCTAAAGTTGGACTTGGTTTCACGCCACCAGAACCAGTCAGAATCTCTGGGCAAAGAAAGGATAAGAACTTGGTGATTTAGCACATCTCAGCTAACAAAGTAGATGGCAGTGAAGAAGAAAATGCTCTGCCTAACCCAAAACCCTCTGTGTTTGATACGTTACAATCATCCACTTTAAAAAAATGCTCATCAATATTCACCAGTATAGGGAAAGGGGACGATCACAGAATCTCTATTTTCAACAGATTCAAAGATGTCCTCATCCAAAGCCTTTAGTTTTCGCCAGAATAAAAACTAGTGAAAAGTCTTCAAACTCACAAGTTTAGGAGGAGAAAAGTTCTGTGTTTAGCCATTCAGGAGTGATAAATGAAGTTCAAAACTCTGTCCCCTCTAGTATGAAGCATTTCTCCAGTCTGGATGTTAATATAGACGGTTCATTAAGAGTAAAGAGGCATATTGTGGTCTTCATAGGTCAATAAAAAAAACTCTAACTCCAATAAGGAGATAGAAAGAAGAAGTTATTTCTTCCAATCATATCACAATCCACAAATATGATAACTCAGACTTAGAGATCGAACTAGCAGAAAGTTCTGAGAATCTCGAAGATATGGGGTAAGCTATAGTTGATGATTTGAAGGAGTTGAATCTTGGAACCAACGAAGAGCCTCACGCTATCTACGTAAGCTCGTCACTCACACCTAAGGAGGAAAAGCAGTACTTTGCACTCCTATCAAAGTACAAGGACGTGTTTACCTGGAGCTACAGAGAAATGTCTGGGCTAGATCCAAAGGTTGCAGCCCATCGCCTGTCTATTAAATGGGGTGTTTTGCCTAAGAAGCAACCTCAGTGACATTTTCGCCCAACGTTGGTACTGAAAATCAAAAAAGAGGTCAAAAAATCCATAAAGGCAGGAATCATTCGTGAGGTCGGTACCCAACGTGGATCGCAAACATTATGCCTATCAGGAAGAAAAATAGGCAACTTTGTATTTGCATGGACTTTCAGGATCACAACGATGCTTATCTAAAAGATGATTTCCTGCTGCCAGTCACAGAGCTCATGATCGACTCAACTATAAGGCTTGAAGCATTGCCTTTCTTGGATTGTACCACAAGATACAATCAGATTCAAATGGCGCCAAAAGATCAAGAGGCCATAGCTTTCTACACACCTAAAGGCATATGTTGTATGGTGATGCCCTTCGGACTTAAGAATACAGGAGCAACTTACCAAATGATAATGCGAATAATTTTTGATGATCTACTCCAGAGTGCTGTGTCGATGATTTGGTGGTCGAGTCTAAAAGAGGGTAGATCACAAATAAGATCTTCATCTGATCTTTCAACAATTATAGAATTGCCAATTGAAGATGAATCCACTCAAATGCACGTATGGTGTCTCCTTCGAAAAGTTCTTGGGTTTCATCGTTCATCACAGAGGAATTGAGATCGACCAATCGAAGATCAAGGCAATCGAAGAGATGCCTGAGCTTAAGAATCTCAAGGAGCTTCGCAAACTTCAAGGTCGCTTAGCATATATTTGAATATTCATCTCAAATCTTGCAGAACACTATCATCCCTTCAGCCATCTTATAAAAAAGGGTGCACTGTTTGAGTGGAACGAGTCCTATCGCACGACTTTTGAGAAAATAAAGAAGTATTTATCCCATCCTCCTGTGTTAGGGGTATCCATCCCTAGCAAACCTCCCATGCTGTACATAGAGTTAGGAAAAACTGACCTAACATGATCACCGATCTAAAATCGGCACGAGGTTAAGTGGATTTGGGTATAAATTTTCAATCTGTTTAATTAAATAAGTTGACATATTCAACCTATTTAACTAAATGGGTTAGGTTCAGGTCGAGATTCTCGACACGAAAAAGCACTTATTTAACTCGTTTAATTAAATGAGTTAAATAAGTCAACTCATTTTTCCATTTGTTATTTATCTATTTACTTTTTATAAGATAATTAAGCATATAAAAATTTTTAAAAATTGTGAATTATGACGAATTAGCGGAATTTTAAAGAGTAATTATTTAATGTGATATGGAAACTTAATTTTTAACACTGTAATTATGTATTAATTAAAATTTAAATGTGTAAATAGTTAATTAGGCGATTGAACTTGACCTGTTTATCTTAAATGAGTTATGCGGGTCAACCCGTTTAAAAATTAAATGGGTACAGGTCAAGATTTCTTAACCCATTCAATAAACGAGTTAGGTTCAGTTTGAGGAATTCTCAACCCGTTTAAGTTCGACACAAACACGAACCCGACCCGACACAACCTATTACCCAGCTCTAACTGTACATTATAGCACAGTAAAAATCCCTAGGAGCATTATGTGTATAGAAAAATGAGGAATGAAAAGAAGTTTCCCTATACTACTTAAGTTGTACGTTGGTTGGCGCTGAATCAAAGTATTCTCCCATCGAAAAGATATGATTGTTTCTCATCTTTACCATTCAAAAAACGCAGACATTGCATACAGGCTCATACAGTGCTAGTGGTGTCTACAGCGAATCCTATCAATTACATCTTGTCCAGGCCAATCTTAAATGGGCGACTAGCAAAATGGGTTGTAGTTTTGAAGTAGTATGACCTTGTTTATGTGCGATAAAGGGAAGTTAAGGCACAAGCGTTGGCAAATTTCTTAGTAGCTCATCCAATTCTTGATGATTAGGAGCTAAATGATGATTTGCCAGGGGAAGACGTGTTCTTCATCGACATCCTCCCTCCATGGGAAATGTACTTTGACAGAGTAGCAAGACGAGATGGTAGCAGGTGCAGGAGTAGTTTTTGTCTCCCCCAAAAAGCACATCCTCCCGTATTCATTTGTGCTTACTCAATTATGCTCTAACAACTGGCAGAGTACCAAGCACTCAACTTAGGTCTTCAAATAGCTATTGAGATAGGGATTAGAGACCTTGGCAGATTTGGTGATTCATCGTTGGTCATTAATCAATTACGTAAGGTGTATAAGGTTGAGATAGAAGATCTTATCCCATGTCACAAGCATACGTTACGCTTATGGCGCAGGATGGACATAGCTAAGTTGGAACATGTGCCAATGAGTGCCAATAAGGTAGCTGATGCACTTGCAAGCCTCGCAGCCACTTTAACACTCAGGCTAGAAAAAGGAATGACTGTCCTAGTATATAGCTGTTGGATTGTTCTGCCTGAAGATGAAGACTCGGAGGAAAATGTTAACATCATCTATGTTCTTGAGACAGATGCAGAAGACTAGCACCTACCTCTAATTGATTACTTAGAACATAGGAAACTTCCTAGTGACCCAAGGCAAAAGATGAGAATACAGCAGAGAGCATCGCACTTCGTTTAGTACAACGAAATGATCTATCGACGTTCTTTTCTTTGGCTTTGGTTATGATGCTTGGATATGGAAGAAACAAAGCAAGCAATGGTGGAAGCTCATTCAGGTGTGTGTGGGGTACACCAATCAGTCCTATGCTATATGATCGCATTAAGAGGAGGGGATACTACTGGCCTACTATGGTGCAACATTGCATAAGTTACATAAAGAAGTGTGATGCTTACCAGTTCCATGTCAACTTCATACATCAACCTCCGGAACCTCTCCACCCAATCGGTACATGATGGCCTTTTGAGACATGAGGGCTTGACATCATTGGACTAATCACGCCTAAGTTATCTACTGGCCACTCCTACATCTTGGTTGCCACTGATTACTTCTCTAAATGGGCAGAAGCAATTCCACTAAGGGAGGTCAAAAAAGAAAATGTGGCCGACCTCATAAGGACACACATTATCTATCGATATGGTGCACCTAGTTACATTATCACTCATAATGGTAAGCCCTTCTTCAATAGCCTAATGATTAGCCTATGTGAGAAGTTTAAGTCTGCCCAATACAAGTCTTCTATGTACAGTGCCCCTACAAACGGCCCGGTAGAAACTTTGAACAAAACACTTTGCAACTTACTCAAAAAAGTTATTACGAAGTCTAAACGGGATTGGCATGAATGACTAGAGGAGCTTAGGGCATTTTAAACTATGTACAAGACACCAACACAATCGACCCCCTTACTATGGTGGGTGGAGTTGAAGTCGTGCTACCACTGGAGCTCTAAATGCCATCACTCCGCATTGCTGTGCAGGAAAGCGTGGCAGAAGACGAAAACTACAATCTTCGTTAGTTGAACTAAAGACCCTTGATAAGAGAAGACTCAAGCCGCAGTAGAAGTTTAAATGCTATCATGCTCGTTAATTAAGGGCGTTTAACAAAAGGTTCGGCCACCCTTGCTCCAAGTCAGAGACCAAGTGCTGGCAATCAGACGATAGATCATTGTTTCTCATAAGTCTGGAAGTAAATTCACCTTCAAGTGCGACGGTCCCTATGTGGCCAGAGAAGTTTACACGAATGGAGCCTACAAGATAGTTGATGCTGATAGAGTGCGCGTGGGACCCATAAATGGCAAGTTTTTGAAACACTGTTACCCTTGAAATGTGCTGTTATAGAGCTCCTAAGTAAGAGCATAAATTGCTCGTTCTTTTAAGTTAAATTTCTTTATAATAATAATGGGTCGTAAAAGTTTAAACTATGAATAGTAAAACAAAAAAACAAAAAAAAGCTATGTATTTGGACTACATATGGCTTGATCCTTTATGGTATTACATTTCCTTCAGGTATTAGGCAACTTGGGTATATTTCCTAAGTATAGTCACAAAAAATGGATGAATAAATTTTGTTAGTGCTTATTGGTTTTTATTGTGTTCTACTGCTACATATTATTGCATAAACTTGAATTAAGAGATGCATCTTATTGCAATATATCAGACCAATTCCAATAAAACTATACTGAGTCCAAAAACAAATTACAAGTTGTACAGTGAAAAAAGAAATCTAGAGCAAAGCCACTAGACATAGTCTGGGCATCCTATGCGCCTAAAAGTTCTTGGGTATATATCTTTGCTGCTTCAACTTGAGCTGTTTCTTCTATGGTAACTTGGGGGGTAGCATCTAAATCAGCACCCTCTCATTCAAGAAGAGACACACCATCTCTGGCTTTCTTCTGTGAAGTTTCAGTCTCTGTTAATTTGCCTTGCAATTCTAGCACATTCACTTTTGCTTGTTCAAGATTAGCATCAAGTAACTTCCTTTGCTTATGAGTTTCGACGATAGTAGTAGTTGCCTCATTAAACTATGCGCTAACCTTTTCCATTGAAGCTTGTGCCTCCCTAAGTTTGTCTAATAAGGATGCTAGCTTGTTTAGCACATCTCCGGTAGCAGTCCGACCTTTCAATTGGGCTCTCAACTTTAGGTACTACCCGACTTTAGTCAGTTATGCCTCGATAGTATTTTTTAGCCCTAAAAATATGCCTAGAACGATGATTAGGTTTCATATATCTGCTCAGCTTCTTGGCGGATGTTTACAATGTTGTCCTCTGTCTTTGGGATAACCTTTTTCAACTGTTACTGAAAATGCTACTTCACACTCATGACCAGATCATTAAACATGCTGGAAGCAATTCTCCTAAGGAAGCAGGTTGAAACAGAAGGAGTAGCCAACTGATAATGCTATAGTTTTTTCATTGGCGTTGGCATTATATCAATGAAATCATCCTTGGTTGACTTAGCAGCAGGCACAGTAAAGGTGGCTTCACTGTCTTTGTCACCAAATGTAGCCTTAAGTCTATCTCTAACTTCGACAATATGTCCCTATATTAAAAGGGGGATTAACTAAAAAACCAAGACAAAGGACAAAAAAAGGGAAAGGGGGTAGGATAACAAGACACACCTCTCCCTTTGCTTTGCTCTTTGATTTTAGTGAGCTTGTCGCACTGTTAGATTTGTCCTTAAAGCTAAACAATTTGGCTGCACTAGGAATAGGGCATGTTCATTACACTGTTGCATGGCGAGCAACTCTTACTTTTCTGAGGACATGCATCTGCTCCCAGCAAGGAACTATTGCCTCCTTCTTTTTTAAGCCTAGCCGGTAATAGAGTTTGTTTACTACGCTGCTGTATGGTTGGTTTATAGGCACTCACTCTTCTAGAAGTGACAACTAGGGCAGATGCATCATCAATAACTCTTACTTTAGAAGTTCTTCGTGGTTGCACAATCTCGCCTCTAGGATATTTAGGTCCTTGAGAGAAAAGATCACCCTGTGAAGATTGTCCCAGTATAGACTTCTTATCTGGGGACGCAGGAATTATCACGCTGAACCTCGTTACGAGTTCTATCAAGTTGAACAAATAGCGAGCTATGTCACGTAAGGTGCCCTGCTGGCCATTCATTCATTGCTCATTTAATACATCTTAATAAAAGCCAAACTGTCACCCAAACTTGCAAGAGAAGTATAACTCAATCACAATTGTTCTTCCTTGCCGCTAGATCAAAAACCCGAAACGGAGGTAAATCAAATACGCTTAATTAAGGTCATCGATGTGTCATTCATCAGAGCATTAGAGTACATAACAGATGGATCCTTACATCTCAATAGCACTCGAGCTTCTCGTACCTTAGGGATCCGATTTATCTTTTCACCCAAGAACCTCACCATCTTGGGATGGCTATGCGAATGATGGGGATGATCAAAATAGGTTTTAAAGTAAGTCCCTAGCCATCCATAAACGTAGTGAATAGGGAAAATAACTTCCAACTTATTCAGGCTTCAAGCCATAGAAATTCTATTCAGTGCCCAATAAATGCTGGCCAAGACAGGAATTGCTAGATTTAGACATTCCCCATGAGCAAGTTTACTTATAGCTACGAACATAGTTGGGCGAATAAGGCACACTGCTTCAGTTGGTAGCACAAAGGAGCACAACCAATAAGAAATAAGGGCGGTAAGGTAGCTTTCTTCGATCAGAGCTTCGAAAATGTTGAGCGTCACAAAAGGATCCTTGTCTCTCTCTTGGTCCACACTGTGTGAGGAGCAATTAGGCTCGATGGATATGAAGTTTTTGTTGGAGCTTTAACTTGTTTTCTGTTGTGACGGCTGGGAGGAGTTATATAAATCTATTTGCCCTTAGAACCAAAAGCTTATCCATTTAGAAGTAGGAAGTTACACGATGCCATGAACATCTTGGCATAGTCTGTGGAATGCAGAGAAGAGGAATGAGCAAGTCGCGGGAATGTTATTAGCTCCACATCCCGCAGAAAAGAGTTCTTTGAAAGATGGAATGACTTCTTCATATTAACCACCGTCAACTGGAAGTCTAGCTATAGTCCATAAATCTCATAAGGAGATTGACATTTCACACTCTCTATGCAAAAAGTGTTGGTAGTATGGCACCATAGTTCACATAATACTTTGAAAACGATGAGACTCAAGTCATAGGAGAATAAGGATGTATACTGTTCGTCATAAAGCCTCTATTTCATAAGTCTCTCTTTGTTGTGGCCAAGAACATCTTTGAGCCACTCCCAATAGTATGGTATGAAGAAATTAACGGAGAAGTAAGGTAAGAAATTGCCCCAGGACAACGTCCCGTCCCTGATACGATGACAGAGTAAAGGTGCTGCTTCTTGAAAAGGGGTTGAAGATGCTAATAATGGCAAGCTGAGCTTCAGGACTCTCGAAGATGAGGTGACTCTGTCTAAACTTTGTATGTCACAAGTGGATTCTACACTCCGGCATGAGTTTGCAAGGTAGCTATAAAGCAAAGAGTCCTCAGACGGTAGGGGTGTTAGTATATCTACATGGAGAGTTACGCCTTCTTCAATTGGATTGTCTTCTCTATCCAGGATGGTAAGAGTTAGCTTCTTGGGATTTGAGGATGAGTCCGAAAAATGCACCATGGTGAAGAAAGAAAGGCAAGTTGGCCACACTAGATTAAGTGAGGGAATATCCTGTGAAAAATCAAACTTACGGGGAGAAATGATTTCTCGTCTTAAAAGTCAACCTCGCTTTACAATCTAATTAGAGGAGTCGCAGTTAGAAAGAAGAAAATTGAGTAGACCCCAACTAGATTAAGTGAGGGAGTTTCCTGCGAAGAAGCGAACTTACAGGGAAAAATGATTCCTCATCTTTAAAGTCAACCTCTCGTGCGATCTAATAGGAGGAATAGTCGATTCAACAGCTACCAACAAAAAAAGGGAAGAAGCGTTAGTTTATGTTAAAAAAAACAACAAGAAGAAGTTAAAGGAAAAATTCACAAAGAAAAAACAATTAAACCAGTCACAAATTGGTTTAAGTAAATGACTAATTCTTGTTTTAGTCACAAAAAAGAGATCAAAGGAGTCTAAAAAAACAAAAAAATGGAGCTTAAAAGAGAAAAGGGGGCTAAAAAAAATAGAAATCAAAAAAGGAAGGGGGCCAAAGTCATGTGGGTTTCTTGGCAAAAGCAACAGGTGAAGATAAAAAAATCATACCAAATTACGATGAGGTACCCATCTTGTTAGACCAACACCCTGGGGTAATTTTACCCTAAATTGCAAATAAAAAAGGTATCAGGAACGACCACAAGGCTTTCGTTCTCTCTCTCTCTCTCTCTGTCTCTCTGTCTCTCTCCCCCCTCTTCGAGAACTCTCTTTCTTCCCTTCCATCTTCTCTCCAAATTTTGTAGCTTCATCTCCATCTCTTCAATCAACATAAGCATTCAATAATTTAATTTTAATTATGAGGAGTTAATTGACAATGAAACTAGGAAAATAGAAACCCTCATCACCAGTACCACCTAATCAAATTTCCTACTCTCAATTTATCCCCTTCAATCCTTGTCTATGGAGGTTTCCTTCTAATCTTCCTCTCATTGCTACTTTCCTTTTCTCCTTTGATGAGATCCCCCCCCCGGCAAGTAAGGGTCAACGTTAGGGTTTCTTTTTGGGCTTGTTACGTTTGAGTTGATTGATGAAGCCCCGAGTTGGGAACAAGTTTTGGCTTGGACTCAAGATTGGCAGTGGCTCTTTTGGCAAGATCTAACTTGGTATGAATGTCCAAACCAATGAGGAGGCTAAATTCTGGGAAAGGCGTCAAGTTCTATCGCGGAATACCTAGTCTTGCAAAAGGGATGCGCTTTAAAGGCACAATCACATAATTTAGATTCCTTTGAATGAAATTAGATTCCTAAGGTAAATGTGTATGTTCCTACTGAAGATATAATCATACAATTTAGAACAACAAGATTTTGTTCAACCACAGAAGCTAGATGCAAAATATGATGCAAAAGCAACAAGGAAAGGAAGACACAAAAAACAAAAACATACTGGGAAGCTAAAGGTATTTGAACAAAAAGGGGAATCATCTCAAGTTGAAACACACTGAATAGAGGTAAAATTAATGAATTGGAATTGATGAATTGGAGGTGCCTGCAGATGGATTTATATAATAGCAAGTAATTGAAGCTTCATACTCCTACTCCAATTGAAACATCAACAATTTCTATCGCTTTGAGTTATTGATAAATTTTATCAAGAGTAATTAATAGAATTTTATCACAAGTCGTCAAGCCAAAATTATCACAAGTTTAAAAAAACCAAAATAGGCAAAATAATAGGGGAGATTGCAACTCAGATGTGGATTTTTTTTTTATCCAAAGCCTTCAACTCAATTGTTTTTTATGGTTAAAAAAAGAAAAAAAGGGAAAAAAAAGAGGATTGTGAAAAAAAAGAAAAAAGGGGGTTTCCTTGGGCCAAGTTCAACCTGATTAAAATTGGGTCCCTTGAAAAAAAAAAAAATTGGGTACTTGTCAAGTCACCCAATCACTTGACGATAAAAAGATGCACCCGCTAAATTTCTAATGATTTGTATCTGTAGAGCGTTTGAGAATGAGCCTCTCAAAAAAAAAAAAAAAGAAACCATAACTCCAAGTTCGTATACATGACCGACTCTTGAGGGGCACTTGTCGGAGATAAAAATTCAACTACAAATTGGGTGGTGGCACGTGTAACAAAAAATTAATAATTCAACCAATCACAAATTGCCATGTGTTATGTTGACTTTGGTAGACCCGCTTAGTCAAAATTAAATAAGGCTAAAGCTCAGCCAGTTAAGAGTCATCACGTGTCATTAGTGATGTAGAAATTAGTAATTATTTTCTTTATTTAAAAATAAGAAAATAATTATTGGGCCTAGGCTCAAAGCCTGGCTCTAACCCTAGTTGGCAGAGCCTATAAAAATAGGTCCTTGCCCCTCATTTTCCACATGCAGCATTTGCAGAATTTAGAAGCTCAAATTGCAAGTAGCATCCAGCTATTAAGCGAAAAAGATCAAAAGCTTGTAAGCTTCAGAGTCAGCAATCAACCACATGCAATTCAAGATCAAGAATTGTTTCAGAGCTCTTCACCTGATTCTATATCAATCAAGATCAAGCATCTCGCCTTTGGAAGACTCAAGTTACTAGGGGATTGAATCAGATGACTTTTCCTTGTATTCCATTTATAGAATGTGCCTCCACATACTACATCAATACAAAAATCGAATTTGTTTCTCAATTTCTTGTCTAATTTATTTTAGACTCGAAATTTGTGTTTACATATATGTTTTCTTTCCTCTCTTTATTATCCAATCATTCTTTCTATTTTTTTAAAGATCAACTATAGGGACTTCATTTATTTATGGATCAAAGGTTCAAACTTTATCTCCGTCTATGAAAGGCATCGTGTAACTTAGACCCCTATCCACCCAAACTTTGTTATCCCAACTTCAATAGCGAGCTTTGCAACTTTATTGGCCACCTTGTTACAACTCCTTGTAACCCAACTAAAGCAAACATTATTAAAGTTGCTAGCTAAACCATGAAAATCCCTAATAAAGTGCTAGAATAAGAAGTCTTGTATGGCTTCCTCCTAAGAGCTTGAATAAGCTTTAGAGAATCAATTTTAAGAATCATCTCTTGATAGCCCATCATGTGTGCTATCTATAAGCAAATCGAGTGGCTGTAGCTTCGGATATCTCAACATCCCATGAACCTTCCTCCTTAGTATATGCTATTGCCTTCAGTTTCCCTTCCAAGTTTTAGATCATCATGCCAAGTCCCCTGAAAGGTGCCTGACTAAATAAAGCATCTACGTTAATTTTAACTATTCGGGCACTTGGCCACTGCCAATGTGTTGTTTCCACTGGATGTTTCATAATCTCTACTTGGTGACACTCTAACATCTCAATCAAAGCACTCCATATATCCACAACCAAGTCAATCATCCTCATCATATCCTATCTTTTTTCTCAAAAACCCATCTATTCCTTACAACCTAAAGAGATTGGAGAAGAATTAAGAATAACCCTCTTTTCTTCACATCCTAGGGGTTCATGAAATCATAACACCATTCACTAAAATCTTGCTTGACTCTCGACCAAGTTTCAAGCCTGAATAAGGACTTGGCTTAAAACTCACTTGTAACAACACCATCCAAAAAAAGACGAGTCAAAGTTTTATAGTGATCACCACACATTGAGGATTAGATGTCAACATTCAAACGTCGGCAATATAGAGTCACTCTTGTAGGAAGGGAGTCCTAGCATGCTTGCTAGAAGAAATGCTTGGTTTTTTGTCAACTCCCATATCGTGTTCCAGTTTTCCATCAGGCTCACTGAAGGTATCTCCCTCTGTTGAAACATCCCCCAAACGCCTTAGCGTCATGCTCAGAAGATAGACCGGCTTTACCGTAAAGTTGGCATCATTAGTTTCTTGGCGCATAAGGTAGTCATCGAAATTGATTCCTACCAATGGGATACTTAAAATGGTTGTTTTTTGATGAGGAGTGAATATTTGTTGGATGATATCAGCCCTTCATGCTCTACTTTGATGATCGATTAGCTCCATCATTTTTGCATATGTTGCCGAAACCATTAGGCTGTGAATGATTTGACTCCTATTTGATAAAGTTAGCCATTTGCCCCTCCAAATACAAACCTAACCTTTAAGTCATTACCTATGGTCCACCTCATGCCATATTTCAGTACTCCCATGTCTTTAAGGATGCTTCTCCAAAGGTAACTCGACTAAAATCCGGGTTTACCATCCTAAAAGAAACAATGTGGGCGGTACCTGGCTTTGAACACCTTTGGAACAAAAGACTCTGGTGCATTCATTAATCTCCACCCTTGTTTTGCTAGAACAGCGAGGTTGACATCATGAAAATTTCAAAATCCTATAGCACCACATCTCTTGGGTTGATATATTTTGTTCAAACTTACCATGCCAGCTTTTGCTGTTCATTTCATTAACCCCCCCAAAGTTTCCTGCATAAGCCTTCAAGCTCATCACATAAAGGTCTGGGCAACTTAAAACATTGCATTGCATATGTGAGTATGGATTGGGCTTCCACTTTAAGCATCACATCTCTTCCCCCCCAATTACACAGTGTTTTCTCTTTCCAACATTTAAGGTTCTTCCAGAGCTGGTCCCGAATTCCTTAGAAAACCGCCTCTTTAGATCTCTCTATAAATATAGGAAGACCCAACCAGCGATTATAAGTCTCAATGGCCTTAAAATTTAATCTGCTCTAGAGCATGTTACATGTGTTGTCATCCACACATCATGTAAAAGAGACTTTGCATTTTTCCAGATTGACCACTTGATCCGAACATCTCTCATAAAGGTTCAAAATTTATAAAACCTAATCTACTTCAACATGGTTAGCTCTTACAAATAAAAGGTTGCCATCTATACAAAAATAAGTGAGACACCATTAGTGCCACCAACAGACTCGAATACCATGTGATGACTGTTTCAACATCGAATATATGATTAGAGAAGAGATACCTGTAGCATAAAGTAAGAAGAGATAAGGTAATATTAGGTCACCTTGTCGATGACCATGATGGTGAGCAAACCATTTTGTAGATTGCCCATCAACAAGGGTTGCATACGTGATTGATGACACGTATCTCATGACAAGAGCAATCCACCTATCGTTGAGGCCCAGGACCTATAAGATCATCTCTAGGAAATCGAATTCCACCATTCTCATTTCCAATTTGAGAGCCATGTACCACTTGCCACCTGATTTCTTCGTTTTTTTCCATATAATGAAAGTGCTCGAAAGCAACTAGCACATTATCAGTTATGAGCCTATCAGGAATATATCCATATAGCGATTCATGTGTAATATAAAGGAGAACATCCTTAATCCAGTTTGTAATTACTTTAGAAACATGTTTGCAGGTCCCATTTGATAAACTTATTGGTCTAAAGTCCTTAGGGGGATGGGGATATGTGAGCTTTGGCGTAAGTGCTATGTATGTCTAATTTAGCTCTCATAAGTTCGAACCATTATTCAAAACTTTCATCATCAAAATGACAATATCACCACCTATGATGTGCCAATACTAATGATATAATAAAGCTGGCACCCTATTGGGCCCCAAAGCCTTTATTGGGTGCATTTGTGCAAGGCATCAAACACTCTTGCTCTTGTGTATGGCCTACTTAACGCATCACCATGTTGTTTGTTACTCTCAGCCGAATGATGTGCAACACCTCCCTATAATCACCCAGATTGCAGATAGTGAAGAAGTTTTGAAGTATTCTAAAAAGGCCCTTTCTATCTCATTCTCATTAGTAATCTCCTCTCCATACTCATTAACCAGCACCTGAATAGCATTCTGCCTCTCCCGCAGAGAAGCCTTTTGATGGGGGAAAAAAGTAGCATTATGATTGCCATTCGTGATTCATGCTTGCCTACTCCTTCGAAATCACAAAGTCCTTGTTGTTCCAGAACATTAATCTCCCGATTTTGTCCCAAGATTTGCTTACTCACCTGTGTTAATTGATGTTTAGTCCACAAGCTCTTTCTTCTTGTCAATCTCTTTCTTGATGCTCTTTGTACCCAAAGCCAAATGCCTCTTCAAGAGTTTGTAGCATTTTATAGGCCTCATTTCATAGGGCAAAGTACGACATTCACTCCAGGTTGATCACACCATCTTCTCACAGCTTATGTTTAAGGTTTAGGCCTTCTCAAGACAGTATAACCTCCTTCTTGATTTTTTATTGCTTAGCCTAGGAGGGCTTGTGTGACAGTAATCCAACACAATAAGGACGTGATCAGATTGCCTGTTTGGGAACTAGGTGACTTTACACCAAGGAAAAATAAATTGCCATCCACTATTCGCCGAAAGCCAGGCCAAACGGTTTTGAATGTTCCTCTCATCACGTCGATTATTGGACCATGTGAAATCATGCCCTTCACATCCATTGTCCTAAAGGTCAACCATATTTACGGTATTCTGGAACTTCTATGAAGTTTTCCTAGATAATGTGTGATTAAGGATAAAGCACACTGAAAAAGATTATAATGATTTGTGGAGCCAATCATTACCGTTCTGAGTAATGTTTGCCGTCAAAGAGGGGGCCGAGGAATTACATACCATATCGAGCTCTCTCCTCTGGTGGAGCAGATCATGGTTAAGGGTCAGCTCTAATACTTATGGTATCGCACCGACCCAACAAGGAGCTATATATTGATTGGAATCCTACTGGCCAATAACCTATCCTCTGGGCATTTTTGATAGCTCGTTGTAATCACTTGATTTTTAAAGGGGAAATAGTTATTATTTCAGTACACCAACTATATCACTGCAAACTATACCGTATTCCCTTTATATTTCAATGTCATAGTGGGGATGGTACAGTCTCCCTTATTTAAAGGATTGACGTTCTTGTCAGGCCTACATCATCCCTCAAGCTGGTAGTTGCAAATACACTAATCTTTAATCCAAGGCTTGTTCTCTATGGTGTAGAGTGGTTAACAAATGCATGGCCAATATATGCTCTAACACCATTTATAAAGCTTTGATCCCTCCTAGAGCGTGGACAATTATCAACATCGGCTTTAAGGATCAACAACTGGCCTTTAAATCACCACCAGGATTTCCAACATTCTTTATCCACACTCACATGCGATCTAGGGAAACATCGCGTTAGGTCCCTCATCCCAAGACTTCTCCATAGCAAGCACACTTAACAATGGAGTTCTTAAATCCTTGAAACAGAAGGTGCACCTTTATGTGATGTTTCGATAAAGATAATGTAATGCAATCAATTGGGTAATGTAATCATAATTACATAGTTTGTGATGATCATAATTGCAACATAGTTGTTATTTGTAATACTCTCTAGAAACCAAGCAAAAGAATGAAAACAGGATTAAAAATTTGTTTACATTATCAGGTTGTTTACACTCAACTAAACACTGCATTAGTGATATAGGTTGTTGCATTAAATTGTTCAAGCCTCAATTATGACCAAACTCGAGGTGTTACAAAACAGATCAACAACAGTCAAAAAGCCCCCCACATGCTAATATTATCACACTGCATCATTGCAAACATACACCAAATGTGCCACTAATGCTCACTAAACATAATATTAATACTCAACAACCTTGACAAGAAATTGATACTCAATGGCCTAACAACAGTGCATTTATATGAACTCTTATTACACGACATGTGATACTTTTATGCCATTAAGTATCAACAGAAATTTGTTTGTGATCTTCAGTTTGTTTTTGCATCTTCTTCTTCTCTTTAAACCTACTTATGTTATTGATAACCAAACTAAAACCAATCAAGTAATTGTTAATATGTAACATATAATGGGAATATATATATACATCTATATATATATGTGTGTGTGTG
>NCQV01083349.1:0-18630 GCA_002740545.1 Lophocereus schottii
TTTCCGCATTTATCTTGGTGATTTTCGCATTCACTGTAATTGAAAACACCCCCTACAAACAATTCACTGGGGTGTTTGTCATCTAAGAACAACCTCTGTGAGGGTGTTTGTTATTTACAACGCGAAAATCAGACACCACAATTCACCCCCCCTCTTGTGGTTGTGTACTCACGTATTCAACAGATTCCTACCTAGCCAAGACCATGAGGATGCTCTAACAAGTCTAGTAAGTCTCAATTCAACTTCTAAGGTCCAAAGAATCACTCACATTTTGCATGGGAATCAAACAAACGCGTATGGGTTCAAAACAGTTTTCAAGCGCGGTTATGTGTTCTTGATTACTTAGGCCTCTATGAGGTTTAAGTCATAAATTTTTACATATGTTTGTTCCCCAAGATGTTATCTACCCAGTCTAATTGATAAATTCAGTTTAAGTCAATTGCAAGTGTAACACCCCGAAGTTCTAATTTCATTTTTTATTTACTAATCTTTATCCTATGTGGCAGCGGAACCTAATTGGGGTGTTACCGCGGTATTTCCTTCTTAAAAATAGCAGGCTAGATATCAAAATAACAATTAATACAATAATCCTTAATAATACTTCAATCTCCACATTATTCAAATACTAGTAATATCTACTAAATGAAAACTAATATTCATAGCAAACTTGGTCTTAACAACTAAACTTCTATCTTCTTTGACTCATGCATTCGGGCCTCGCAGTACTTTCAGTTCCTTAGTCCCATGCACAACTAAATCACTTGCAAATAAAATATTTTATAAAAGTGAGATAAACTCAGTAAACAATCACCCTAATAGTCAACTACGCACATAAATTCATTTTGAAAACATTTTAAGGGGTAGGGGAAACAACAAGACTGCAAAGACACACTTCTCATTAGCACAACCTTTCATGGTTACTAGCTCTGAGAGATGTAAATTCAGAATTTACGGTCCAAAACACAACCATCAGATTTTAGGTGAGTGACCCCACTGGGTCTCACGGCCTGCGCTTCAGTTTAATGCAGCCGTTTAACTTGTTCCTGGCCTACCGGTACTCAGGCAGTTATCACTTGCCCCTTTCCTTGCCTACCACTAATAGGGATGGTCACCGCTAACCTGGCTCACCTCACAGCAAAGCACGTGGCCACTTATATCCAAGGAAGGCTAATGGCCTTCAATCAACACAGTCAGATCAAATCTCACCTAACTCAGCCTTTCCAGTTATTGATATCATTTCTCCATATTAGAGATCGATGTAGCATGAAAGGTTGATTCGGTCTCAGCCACTTCCCCCCAATGACAACGCCACAGTAGTAAATCAGGAATTTCTAACAAAACATGACAAGGTCTTAATTTCATAGCATACCACATCACACAGATTCTGCTATGCGATCACATTTAGTTAACTCATGCTATCATTTCTTTAAACCAGTAAGCAGGACAATTCTTATCATGTTCAATGCACACACGGGTTCAAACAACACAGGAAAGGGTTAGGGAATTATTGTTTCCTGGATACCGTACAAGTTACGGCGTCAGTCACTATTTCGAACTTACTACTCCACAGCTGGACCAACACATAGCCCACACTTACTCTAAACTCAAATAAATTGCACCCCTAGCCTTTTCCTTACTTCGATCAGTTTTATAAAATTTTACCCATGCTTTTAGGGTCCCCAACTAAGCCCAAACTAGGGTCTAGATTTGGCCAGAATCTAGGCCCCATTCCAGAGGCCATAACTTCTACTCCTGATGTCTAATTTGAATTTTATAGCTCAAAACAGGAACCTTGAGCCGTCCTCTACCCTTGTCATGTTCAGGGTTTTGCTCGGTTCCATTCTGAACTAGGTCATTTTCTCACTTATTTTAGCAATGTCACTAACCATCTTGGTCCATGCTACCCCAATCGGCCCAATTCCAAAACGAGATTATGCGACACATTCTGAGGCATCTACCCTAAAAATTTGACAATTTTTGGCTCACCGACCCACCTTAGGTGAGTTTTCAAAGTGGTCATAGCTACAAGCCATTTTTCAGCCAAGTAGACCCAGCCCACATTTCCTAACCCAACTTTCTAGCCCCATAACTTTCACATTTGGCGTCCAAAACTCAAATTCTTTCCCATTCCAGAAAGAGAAGCTTGTTCTCTACGCCTTTTATGTTCTGTGTTTTTGCTAGTTCTCTCAGCATCAACGCCAAAAACCCTAAAACATGCAAACTATGCTTGACTATACCAGTGCGAACAATCTCTTATAAACAGAACATAACTCTTTCGATACAAATCAAAGTCCATTGATTCAAAAGACGTAGTGCAGAGGAAGCCTTCACCTATCTACCCTCCAAATTGGATAATTTTTAGACAAGTAGACTAACAGGTATAATTTTTCAAATATGTGTCACTTTCTGCCCCTAACCAGTGGCATCAATCTACCAATTTCGGCCCCTAAATCCAATCTTTTAACATTAATAAGCACATTACTAAGTCCCGTGACACCCTACCCATGATTCCTAACCACTTTCACCCTTCCCCCGAGTTATCCAAGTCAAGAAACCTTTAAATTTCATAACCTAAACACGAAATGCCATGAACTACTCACCTTGATGTAAATTTAGGAGAGAAACGATTTGAGTGTCGTATTCTTTGCGCCTTAATTATGGGAAAAAACATACGTAAAAACAAATTCAATGTTCTATACTCAAAATCCCACCAAAAAAAAACATGAAATTTTGAAAGAGCTTCAAAAATTTAAGGTGTTCATGTATGCGATGCATGGGGGTGCACCCCACTTACCATCAAAAGGGAGAGATCAGGCAAGGGTGGCGGCTGGCCAGCGGCAGCAGCACCCCGAGGTTGTGGCTAGGGCGGTGGCTGCATGGTGGGTGAAAGGGAGAGAGCTAGGGTAGGGAAGGAGACTAGAGAGATGCATTAGGAAGGGAGTGTGCGTGGGTTAAAGGGGGGAAAGGCCGGCTGTTTAGGGTTTTTTAAAAAAATTATCTTTTTTTTGTAAAAGAAATATTTCATTAAAAAGGAAAGAAGGAAAAACAAAACAATTCCCATTTCACTTGGATTGACTCTGAAGGAACAATAGGTCGGTCCACATCAAAAATAAATTTCCAGGGTTTCACATTCTACCCCCTTAATAAGTTTCTCCGAAACTTGATACGCACCTGCTCGTACGAATAAATGAACGTATTTGTCTCGTATCTCCTGTTTTGGCTCTCAGGTCACCTCTAACGTTTCATGGTTAGCTTAAAGGACCATCACTAGGGGTACCACTTTCTTACAGCGTTGTCTCTCTCTTTGGTCTAGGACTTGCAAGGGTTGCTCTTCATAAGACAGATCTTGTTGGAGTTGCACGGGGTTGGGTTCAATTATATGAAAAGGATCAGGGACATACTTTCATAATTATGACACATGAAACACGTTATGTACCCTTGGTAATTCCGGTTGTAGCTCTAAGCGGTGCACCACCTCTCCAACCCTCTGCAGACTCGGGTATGGCCTGATATACCTTGGACTGAGCTTTCCTGCCATGCCGAATCTCGCGATTTCCTTTGTTGGGGAAACTTAGAGACACACTTGATCTCCTTCCTAAAACTCAAGGGGCCTACGCCTTCTGTCAGCGTAGTTCTTCTGGCAGCTCTAAGCGGCCCTCATTCGTTCTTAAACTACTCTTATCCTGTCCGTGGTGGCTTGAATTAACTTCAGTCCTATAGTGAGAGGTTCATCAACCTCTTGCCAACAAAGTGGAGTTCTGCACCTCCCCTCATATAGAGCCTGATACGGTGTCATCCCAATACTCGCGTGGTAGCTGTTATTATAGGAGAACTCGATCAGCGCCAGTTGTTCGTCGCATGCCTTCTTGAAGTCCAAGGCACATGCTCCCAACATATCTTCTAGGGTCTGAATAGTGCGTTCAGTTTGCCCATTTGTAGCTGGGTGGAACGCAGTACTAAAACTCAGCAGCATTGCAAATGCTTCATATAGCTTCTACCAGAAAGCCGACTGAAACCTGGTGTCCCGATTCGACACGATAGAGCTAGGTACCCCGTGTAGTGGCGCTATCCCCTTGAGGTATGCTCCAACTAATTGGTCCATGGTCCAAGTATTTCTCATGGCTATGAAGTGCACTATTTTTGTAAGCCTATCCATAATAACTCAGATCGCGTTATTCTTCTACTGAGTCAAAGGTGGACGCTCCATGAAATCCATGGATACCGAGTCCCTCTTTCACTCGGGGACTTCCAGGGGTTGTAAGACTCCTGCTGGTAGTTGATGTTCTATATTCACCCTTTGACAAGTTAGACACTTTGCCACATAATCGGCCACTTCCTGTTTCATGTTACTCCACCAACATGTCTACTTTAGGTCTTATATAGCTTATTTCTCCTAGGGTGTACTGAGTGTGGAGTATTGTGACCCTCCGCTAAGATTTTCTTCTTAAGTGCCTCCATGGCTGACACACACACTCGGTTATGAAATCGAATGGTGCCATCATTATAATTTATAACGCCAGGTGCTTTTCCCACCAATATTTCCTCCTTGATCTGTTTGAGTTAGGGGTCCATATTCTGGGCTACCCTGATCTCTTCTATGAGCATTGGTTGCACTTCCAAGGCACAAAGCATAGGTTTAACCCACGGGGTGATCACATTAAGTTCTAACTTCCAAAATCCTCACACAGTTCATTCAGAAGTGCCAGCAATCAGCCTAGTGTTGGGTATGGTCAACGGCATAATGCATGTACTACTACGTTGGCCTTCCCGGGATGGTACTGGAAATAGACACCGTAGTCTCTTAGAAATTATAGCCACCTTGTCTGTCTCAGATTCAGATCCTTCTGTAAGAAAAGGTATTTGAAACACTGGTGGTTAGTGAAAACTTCACAACATACCTCACACAGGTAATACCTCCAGATCTTAAGTGCAAACGCGACCACCGCTAACTCCAGGTCATGAGTCGAGCAATTCCGCTCATGTGTCTTTAATTTCCATGAGGCATAAGCGATGACACGACCCTCTTGCATTAGCACACACCCGAAACCACTCCCAGAGGCATCGCTATGCACTACGAAATCTGTGTCAATAGTTGGTAAGGCTAGTATCGGCGCACTCATTAGTCTCTTTTTAAGCACCTGGAACGCTTCCTCACATTATTTCATCCGTTCATACTTAGTGACCTTCTTGGTCAGGTTAGTAAGAGGGGTGGAAATCTTCAAGAAATTTTGAACAAATCTGTGATAGTACCCCGCCAAACCCAAGAAACTCCTCACTTCCGTCGGGTTCTTAGGTCTGGGCCAGTTTGTCACAACCTCAATCTTTTGGGGGTCCATGGAGATGCTACGTGTCCCAAAAATGCTACCTTCCTCAGCCAAAACTCACACTTCGATAATTTGGCGTACAACTCATTTCTTCGCAATACTTCCAGGGCTATCCGTTGGTGGTGGGTGTGCTCCTTTGGGGTCATCGAGTAAATTAGGATGTCATTTATGAATACCACCACAAATTGCTCCAAGTAGGGCTTGAAGACTCTGTTCATAAAGTCTATGAATGCTGCCGGGGAGTTAGCGAGGCCAAAGTGCATCACCATAAACTCATGGTGTCCATACCGGGCACAAAAAGCAGTCTTAGATATATCCTCACCACTGATTTAGAGTTAATGGTACCCCGAATGAAGGTCTATTTTAGAAAAGGTCTTCGCGCCCCGTAACTGATCAAATAAGTCATCGATCCTGGATAGAGGGTAACAGTTCTTGATCGTTATTTTTTTCAGCTCTCAGTAGTCTATACACAGTCTTAGGGTCCCATCCTTCTTCTTCACAAACAAAACGGGGGCTCCCCATAGGGATGTACTAGGCCGGATATACCCCTTCTCCAAGAGTTCCTCCATCTGTGTCTTTAATTCTTTCAATTCTGCTGTTGCCATCTGATAAGGTACCCTAGAGATAGGTGTGGCTCTAGGGACTAGGTCGATACGAAACTCCACCTCTCTAAGGGACGGCATACCGAGGATTTCATCAAAAACCACATCTGGAAATTCCCTCACCACGGGGATGTCCTCTTGGGACGATTCCACATCCTCGGCTTTCACTAAGTGACACAGGAATCCCTCACATACTTCGCCTAACAACATGCGAGCTTTCACTATCGAAACTAATTTTACACCCATTCTAGGTCTCTGGCCCCTATGCACTACCTTTTCCCCATTGGGCCCATTTAGAGTATTTTTTTATCTTGGGCAATCTATCTGAGCCTGATACTTAGCTAACCAGTCCATCCCCAAGATAACCCAAAAATCAGTTAACTCAAACCTATATAGGTCTGCCAGGAGCTCACATTCATACATTCTAATAGGGCAACCCTCATATAGCTCCTCACATGTCACAGTCTTTCAATCATGGAGGATCACATATAGCAATGAACATTTACGAGTGGGGATTAGGCCAAGGTCTTAACCAGCTTAACAAAAATAAAGGAGTGTGTGACACTCGAATCAAACAAAATATCTACTGGCTAAGTTGGAAGAGAAAGAGTACCCGTCACAACAATAAGAGCATCCTCTACTTCTTTCTTCTGCATCCAATAGACTCTGCTCCCATTGTTCTGAGGTGGTTGGTTGGGAGGTCGGGCTTGAGCTTGCTGAGGTGCCCGGTTCTACTGGTTGAGGTTGACCACCTGCCCTCCCCTATTTTGATACAGTTGTTGGGGTCACTGCCCTTGCCCTTGACCTTGGCCTTGCGCTTATCCTGTAGGAGGTGCGAGAAGTGGGCAGTGCCGAACCTGATGCTGAGGTTTTCCACAATGAAAGCACCTCTTCACCGAGCGACATTCTCTGGCATAGTGACCCGACTTTCCACAACGTTGCAGGTTAAATTAGGTCGTGTATTAGGGTGCTTCCTCACCGATTAATACTGTTCGCGTACTGATTCCTGGCATGCCAACGATATTGCTTTTGTGGTTGAAAGTTGCCGCGGTTATCCCCCTTCCTCTTAGTTCCCCACTGCTCGTTGAAATAGTTGCTCTGCTCTTCCACCGGCCTTTCTATGTTGTCCGTTGTGTCATATAGGTCAATATAGGAGGTGCATTGCCATACCGACGTCCTCTCCTTGTTGGTGGGATGTCGCCCGGCCTCGAACCGGTTTATTTTTAGCCTTTCATCAACTATGAAGGCTGGGGTAAATCGCGAAGGCACCATAAATTTTGAAGCGTACTCAAGTACACCCATGCTCCTCTGCTGTAGTTGCATGGACTCACCATCCTTGGCCTTTTGGAGAGAGGTGGGGTAGAAATGGTCCTTGATCATTTTTTGAAATTGTTCCAACCAAAACCAGGCTCGTATTGCCTTTCCTTCACCGTGGCCCACCATAAGTTGGCTTTGTCCTTTAAGTAGAATATAGTAAAACCCACTTTCCACTGCTCGGGGCATTGGAGTGTGTTGAACAGCTTTTCCATGCCCCTAATCCAATCCTCAAAAGCCTTAGGGTTGGGGGTGCCATCATAGATGGGTGGGTGATGGCTCACGAATCTTTTAAACATGTAGGAGTTATCCTCCTCGACCCTTTTCACCCGAACCTCCCTTAGTCTCTATCATTGCTCATTTTGGAGTCGTAACTGCTCCCCTTATTTCTGCAACATCTCCAACAGTAATATGTCGGTGAGTTTAGCTCCATGGGCAGGTTAGTCTCATTCACCTAGCTGCGAGGCCCATTTCTGTTATGAGGGCGTAGGGCCTCCAATTGCTCCCTGAAGGTCAACATGGGAATGTCCAGATTTGCAAGGACCGTCATAACAGGGTGAGGTCCAGTTTGGAATTCATCGTTGTTGTTTCCCGCCATCCTGTTCGGGAAATAAGTTATGTTCAGTTCTACTCCTAATAGTTTATATTCTACATGCTACTAAAGTTCAAGAGCACAGTATATGCTAGTGCATCATGCAACATTTAACAGGTGTTTGATTACAACACATCACCACATCCAGGTGGTACAACCACTACATCATATGCACATACATTTCACATCATACAGGCATCACGTTCACACAATCCACATCTTTCACAATAAGGAACGCTAGTATTTAGATAATCCAAGGAGATTTTATTGTATAAAATTTCAATATCATAAAAGTTCTACACTAATACTTTTTCTTACCTCACAATTTATAACTTTAGTAGCCACAGCGACTTAATAACAAAATTTGAGAAAGTAACTAAGCTTTCTAAATGCGATAAGCTTCTACTGGTCAGGCTGTCCAGTAAACAAGTACCCCTATATATCAGACCACATCTGCCCCGCTTCCCACGGGCCATCTCGATCTTAAGCTCGCTCCTTTTCCCCACAGAATCTATCTCTTCTTATAAGCTTCTCAGTCCTCTGGTTTGGTCATCCTGCACAATGCGCTCCCTCCTTCCTTCTTCCTGATCTCCCTCGAGGTTCTCTTTCTCGAAATGCTATGTCTCCCACTCACTAAAGTCTCCCTCGAGGTCTTCACTTCCATTTAGCTGTCCCTCACTCACCTTGGAATCCTCCTCAGGATCTTTAGGATCCTCCTCCTCTATTAGTTCCCTCCCATTCGGGTCCTCCTCAGGGTCCTCCTCGGGATCCCCCTCAAGATCCTCCTCCTCCGTAGGTTCCTACCCGCTCTGGGGTCCGACTCCTCTTTAGGACTCGTTTCAATAGGGTCATCCCCCTCTTTCATAGAATCTCCTTCCTCATCTGTAAGTTCGTCTCCCGGGGGTAGGGCATCCTCTTCACTAGTTGTGGCAACACGCTCTAGGTCATGGGGTCCCTCCTGTCTCAAGCAGTTATTAGGTCGACTACACTCATTCCCATAGGCTCCTAGTCACTCCAACAGCACTTCCCCCTCGAGCGATGATCACAAGCACCGGGGTGTAGCTCATCGGCTCGGTAGTGCCACACAGGGTCTTCCATCAAGGTTAGTAGCAGAAATATCACTTAGTTGTCCTCAATTCTCAAACAGCTGTGGGGTACGTCCTCCAGATATCTGGCTAACACCCACCTCATATGTCGTATGTGGTCCCACACACCCTGACCCGACTTCTTAGCTAACTGCTCATACAGACAAGGACCTCCTACGCAACCATTGCCCTCCATTCCTATACAAGGTAAGTATACATAAGATATGCATCCAACCCATAATCATGCATTCATTTGATACTATGTGCAAATAAATATAGCCCCCGCCCTGTATTGTACTCACTCTCCAAACAGTCCTTAAGTCTACCAGTTTTAGTTTATAGCTTTTTATAGTCTTTTAGGCGAGCCTTCAGGTCAGTTAACCTGAGCTCTGATATCACTCTGTAACACACCGAAATTCTAATTTCATTTCTTATTTACTAATCTTTATCCTATGTGGCAGCAGAACCTAATTGGGGTGTTATCGTCATATTTCCTTCTTAGAAATACCAGGCTAGATATCAAAATTACAATTAATACAATAATCCTTAATAATACCTTAATCTCCACATTATTCAAATAGTAGAAACATGTACTAAATCAAAACGAATATTCATAGTAAACTTTTTCTTAATAGCTAAACTTCCATCTTCTTTAACTCATGTATTCGAGCCTACTTTCAGTTCCCCAGTTCCACGCACAATTAAATCACCTGAAAACAAAACATTTTATAAAAGTGAAATAAGCTCAATAAACAGTCACCCCTAACAGCCAACAACGCACATAAATTCATTTTGAAACCATTTTAAGGGGTAGGGGAAATAGTAAGACACCCAAGACACACTACTCATTAACATAGCCTTCCAAGGTTACCAACTCCTAGAGATATAAATTCATAATTTATGATCTAAAACACAACAGCTAGATTTTAGGTGAGCGACCCCGTTGGGTCTCACAGCCTGCACTTCAGTTCAACGCAACCGCTTAACTTGTTCCTGGCCTACCGCTATGCAAGCGGTTATCACTTACCCCTTTCCTGGCCTACCACCAATAGGGATGGTTACCACTAACCTGGCCCATGTCCTAACAGAGCACGTGGTCGCTCACATGCATACACTAGTTTCTGGGGGAAGGCTAATGGCCTTCAATCAACATAGTCAGATTAAATCTCACCCAACTCAGCCTTTCTAGTTATTGATTTCATTTCTCATTATTAGAGATTGATTTAGCATAAAAAGCTCATTAAGTCCCAGCCACTTCCCACTAATGACAACACCATAGTAGTAAATTAGGAATTTCCAACAAAACATGAAAAGCCTCAATTTTATAACATACCACATGATACAGATTCTGTTACGCAGTCATATTGAGTTAACTCATGCTATCGTTCTTTTAAATCAGTAAATAGGATAGTTCATACCATGTTCAATGCACACACGGTCTCAAATAGCACGGGGAAGGGGTTAGGGCATGATTGTTACCTTGATACCATACAAGTTATGGGCTCGGTTACTATTCCAAACTTACTCCTCCGCACTTGGGCCAACACATAGCCCACACTCAGTCTACACTCAAATAAATTGCTCCCTTGGCCTTTTCCTTCCAACAATTTTATAAAATTTTACCCATGCTTTTAGGGCCCCTAATTCAAGCCCAAACTAGGGTCTAAATTCATCTAGAATCTAGGCCCCATTCCAGAGGCCATAACTTCTAGTCCTGATGTCTAATTTAAATTTTTTAACCCAAACCAGAAACTTTGAGTTGTCCTCTACCCTTGTTATGTTTAGGGTTTCGCCCAATTCCATCCCAAACTAGGTTGTTTTTCTCACTTATTTTAATCGTGTCATTGACTATCATAGTCTATACAGTCCATGGTAAATAGGTTATAACTTGGGCCAAGTTATCCAATTGGCCCAATTCTAAAACGAGATTATACAACCCATCACGAGGCATCCACTTTAACAATTTGACGATTTTTGGCTCACCAACCCACTCTGGGTGAATTTTCAAAGTGGCCATAGCTGCAACCCACTTTCCAGCCTAGCAGACCCAGCCCAGATTCTGTAACCCAACTTCCTAGCCCCAGAAATTTCACACCGAACATCCAAAACTTAATTCTCGCCATTTCAAAAGGAGGAGCTTGTCCTCTACCACTTTCGTGTTTTGTGTTTTTGGTAATTCTCTCAATATCTAGGCCGAAAACCCTAAAACATGCAAACTATCCTTGATTATCCCAATCCGAACAATCTCTATTAAACGGACCATAACTCCTTCGATACACATCGAAATCCATTGGTTTGAAAGGCGTAGAGCAGCGCATGCCTTCCGTATTTACCCTTCAAATTTTATGATTTTTAGACTCATAGAGTAACAGATATAATGTTTCAAGTATGCGTCACTTTCTGCACCCTAACTAGTGGCATCAATTGACCAATTTCGGCCCCCATATAATGTTTTAACATTAATAAAAACATTACTAAGCCCCATGACCCCCTACCCATGATTCTTGACCACTTTCACCGTTCCAGGAACTCCAGGAACCACTCACCTTGATGTAAATTCGGAAGAGAAGCAATTTGAGTGTCGTATTATTTGTGCATTAATTCTCAAAAAAAAAAAAACAAACATAAAAGCAAATTCAATGTTCCACACTCAAACTACCATAAAAAAATAAAAATTTTAAAAGAACTTCAAAAGTTTAAGGTGTTCAAGCAATGGGCATGGGGTTGCACCCTACTTACCATCAAGAGGGAGAGAAGAGGCAAGGGTGGCGTACAGGTGGCTGGCCTACGACGGCAGCACCCTGAGGTTGTGGCTGGGGTAGTGGCTGCATAGTGGGTGAGGGGGAGAGAGCTAGGGCAGGGAGGGAGGCTAGAGAGAAAAGTAGAGAGAGAGGGACTAGGGTGGGGTTGTGCGTGGGTTAAGGGGGGAAAAAGAGTGAATTAAAATAAAAGAGGAAAAGGCCGGCTATTTAGGGTTTTTTAAAAAAATTATCATTTTTTTGGTAAAAGAAATATTTCGTGAAAAGGAAAGAAGAAAAAACAAAGTAATTCGCATTTGACTTGGGTTGCGTCGGAAGGAACAATAGGTAGGTACACATCAAAAATAAATTTTCGGGGTTTCACAACAAATTACAGAACCAGGTCACTTTTGCAAACTGCATTGGCTGGAACCCCGGTTCTGACCGGTCTGAGTTTTCTAAGGTTTTGGACCACCAAGTGAAGTCATGATTCTATATTTCCAATTGGAGGAGTTAGGCGACATCCTGAGGTTTCATCCATATAAGAAAATCCAAATGATGCCTACCTTTTTCTTGGCATATATGGCGTCCAAAAATAGCGTACAATCTGCTACATACTGCCTGGTTGCACTAATTAGGGCATTTGGTGGTTGATGTCATTCTAACCATCTAATCTTATCCTAGCATCAAGATACCTAGCTAAAGGAGTCTTGGACACAATCATGCAACAACCAAATAGAGAACCAATAAGGAACAAGGAAGCAAAGGCAGAAGTGTCCTAATTAGCTAGCTATAAAGCAAGAAAGAAACTGGCGACTTATCTCTTTTCTCTCACACACGACTAGCTGCCTTTTTGCTTAATTGCTTGATTAGTGATGAGTTTAACTTTAACCCCAAAGATTAAATAGACTCAATGATTATAATTAGCAACACTTTGACGTATCATAGGTTAGGATTAACAGTGAACTAAGCAAGATTAGGAGGTTTCCTAATCTTGAAGAAACATCACTCCCACCCCCTTGACCAGCTTGCTTGCTTGAGTATAGGGGTTGGGGAAGTTCATTTTCTAACTAGATTGCATACTTTGAACGAGAGAAAAAAGAGCATTGCTCCTTTGAAGACCAAAATACATAGCTTGCGTATCCTTACTTAGGCCGAGTAAGGTGGTGTTCAAGTTGAGTCTTAAGCTTGACTAAGTAGTGTTTCCGTATCATAATCGTAGTTTAAGGGCCCCCATCTTGAGCTTGGTATTGTTTCTGTATCCAAGTATCAAGTTTAGTTTGTATCTTTCCCCCTCACTCCATTCGGGTTCCATTGAACCTAAGCTTAGAAATCAGATTGTTCTAGCTTAGCTTGCATTCCTTTTTAGTGTGAGTTTAGTTCAATGACCTTTCCATCGTAAACCCTCGTGTCCCCTCACTCATTTTCACTCTTTTTAGTTCTTAATTTGATTAAATAATGTGTTTTCCTAGCTTATATAACTGCTAATTTATGAGAAATTATAGTTAATATTGTGAGAGTTCATGGAAGAATTAGAGATTGAATGCCAATTGGAGGTTTATGCTCTTTTAAATTGATTGATTAAAATTTAAATTGATTTCTAATTGTTTTGAATGAAATCAAAAGTTGATTTTGTGTTTGTGTTGGATGCGGCCATGGGAGGCTTAGCAAGGCGTAAGATGGAGGAAGAGAGACAAAGCAATTTTAGGGATTTTAAATTCAATAAATTGAACATGACTTTTGAAGTTTTGTTTGGGGAAATGTAATGGTGTTTTAATGAAAACTTGAGCAATAATAGTCATTAAAAGCAAGTCATTTGGCTCTTGTAGTTTGAGTTAAATGACGAGATAAACGGGTTAGGGATAGTGTTGATGATTAATTAAGTGTTTTGTAACAGAAATAGAGGAATAAAGATTGATTCATATTTGAATGATAGAGAATGACATATGTTCATGTGACCAAAACAAATAAATAGAAATCAAAATGCATTTGAGACTTTAAAGGTAAGTGCTTTTTAATTTGGAGCCGCAAACCTGCTTTCAGCACCAAAAATAAGCTTGGAACACTGAATTCACTTAATGTAAACATCTTTTTGCACTAGTTGTTTAAACAAATAATGATGTCACATCTAATAATAATCACAATAACAATAATCATATTACTAGTAATAATAGTGGTAATGGCCCTGGTATTAGTAATGATAAGAAAATATTAACAAAGGAAACATTAATAAAACCTAGAATAACAATGATAACATTAATGTTCTTAATTAAGAACGTCGACAATCTCAAAAAGGCCGAATAATATAAGAAAAGAGGATGTAAAATTAATTTATGTACTCAAGTAAGTGATTATGAGTGCCTTAATAGTTAAAAAACTAGAAGTTCGAAGGGACAATGTGAAGTACTTACCAAGGTTGTAGCTGTTAAAAATTACTTGAAATGTTACTAACCACCAAACTTCAACAAGCACTTTATAAGAGGGAAAGAGATTTTAAAAATTCCTAGTACATTTATTAATTGTACTCTTCGAAAGTACACATGTTTCTCCAAATTATACACTTACATATAACATTCATGCAATGAATCAGTTTCAACAATGGTTTGTTACCTAAATAAGTGGCCCATGTATGTTATCAAGCATCAGGGGCTACGCCCCTCAGTTCACTCATGTTTCCTTAGCTTAAGCTTTTGGATCGAGCCAAGATGTATACACCTATCTCAATTATCATCTCAAATGTCAACAGAGGCCACTTCCAAATAGTAACTAGCCAAGTTGTTTTATTCTTTCTCCCCCCCCCACCGCCTTTCTCTCTCTCTTATTTTTAAACTAAAGTGAATTGAAATGTGGGTGTCCAACTAAATTGTTCTAAAAGTTTATTTGATAGCATAGGGATAAACTTACTAGATTTCAACTCATTTCTCGAAATATTTTTGTGTTTTCTATTTCAGGTAAAGAATAAGGGGGCAAATTTGTCTATAGCAAGCCGAAGGAAGTAAGAAGTTGAGGAAAGGCTTATGACTTTTGTAGTTTGGTGCAGTTAGATGCTCACAGAGGATTTGGGCATAGTATAAAGAACTGAATGAGCGTGGCGGTCATTTTGAATAAGCACGCCCATGGAGTATTAGGATACACTAAACGTAGTTCTATTCTAGTTATGATGAATTTAAATTGTAGGCGAAGTTGTCCTGCATACTTTCAGCTTAATAGGAGATGCAAATGTGCTTCAGCAAAGGTTGTGTACTTGTTATATAACTTTGTCCGACATAGGAAGGCGGTAATACATCTAGTTAGTGAGATTTTCACTGCAACCATGATATCCAATAATTAGACTAAGCTAGTTCAGTAATTAAGGACTAGGAGCATTACAATTGTCGTAGTAGAGTCAGGTTTAAGAGCATTGTGACTTATGGGTTGTTTGTGAATTGTGTTGGACTAGTTGAATACAATGTAGGCTATAAGATTGTGCATATTAGTGAATAATGAGCATGCCTTAGATAACATTTACCTAGCCCTTAGCCCTTGGTATTAAAGCCAATGACTTGGTTGGGTAACACCTTAGGTCTCCATCATTAACAAAGTAGAGTTAGGACACATTCGGTGGACCTTTGGATGATGTGTGTATCCTGGAGAAGTTTACCAACCCATAGCGGTGAATATACGGAGCTTAGGGTTACCCATTTGTTTGTGACGATGAATTTAATTTAGAGGTTTTGTTATGACACATAGGCGCACTTAATGTTTGAGTGTGGTGGTGTTTAAGACATGACGCTAGCATTCCATTTATAACTTCTGATGGGTTTAATATAGCATCAAATCACACCTAACTTTCTAAATAAGGGTAATGCATTATATTGCAACATCTCTATGTTGAATTAATATAAATAGCCACTGTAATAGTGTAAGGGCCTATCACATTGTCATAGGTGATTTACAATAATAATTTACTAAAAAGAATCATGTGTTGGTAGTCTAGTAGCATTTGGTATACTACTTGATATTGTACGGGGTGTATGCGACATGATAATGTGTCACACCAACAAAGTATTGCTATTATATGGTTTTCAAGTTATGTGAATTTATGTAGGAACAGTGTGCTAGGTGCATACAAGTCATTACACCCTAAAGCATGTTTATAATTATGGACATAATGAAGAGGTGGACGATATCTAGAGGTGGGTTATTGGTTGACAACTTAACATTGCATCTTTTGGCCATTGACTCAAGTTATACAAGTAACTATGCCTTAACCAAGGCGATCATGGTTATTATATGCTTTGAAATGTGTAGAGGAAAATCCCTTTTGAGGCTCAAGATTGCATAATGTGGTGAAACCTATAATATCAACACTTATTATGCAGCTAAAATAGACCCTAAAGCCACATGGAAATTAGTGCAGGTGGACCTTAAATGCCAAGATGTTCATAAAAGTTTCTATGGAAACGACCTCAATAATTCATTATCGGATTCTAGTGGTTTAGGTGATGGCTGCTATTGGGTCGAGCCATACTCATTAGATTATGCAAGATAAATTGGGCGGGGAAAATTTTATTTTGTAGTGCATAAGGTGATTCAATAAATAAACAATTTGGCGGAAGCAAGGATTAGACGTAAAACCGAAAGAGTGGCAGTTCAAAATTTTAAGCATACTCATTTTATGAAAAACGACTATTTACATAGGTAGAAGATCAGGAAAGGGCTTGAGGATATGCTACATATATGTACAGACTATGGATAAGGTTTATGAATAAGATTCGGGAATAAGTCATCTATGGAAAAGTATAATATAGTATAATGATTGAAGTCAAGGCACTTCATTTTGAGGCATCATATATAACTCATCTTAGTAAGGAACTGGGAGTGGTGATGCCAGTACATCCTAAGTGGACTCTACAGGATTGTTAGTAATGATTTTATAAAACTGAGATGTCAAGTCCAAGAGGTATTACCAGGGCACAACTCTAGGTATAACAATAGAGGATCACAGAGTAATAAGATATGGGAACTTTCCACATAAAGGTTAAAAACTAGGCAAGTTTCTTTTGAACGCATGAAACCTATACAACTCTAGTTGCAGAATACCTGGATTGATCTAAAAGAGTCTATAGTGACCTTTGATCAGTTAATAATAGACATTCCTTGTAAGATACCTTTACATAATTGTATGTCCTTATCGGGAATGTTTGATCGCTTTGATTATAATCTAAAGCTGGCCACACCGCTATTAGGCAATAGCATATTTTGTTTTGTAATTCCCTTTGGATTCATATTAACCCCTTTTACTTTGCCCCAAAAAAAAAATATTGCTTTTGATCGCCTCAGTAATACTAGATTGTATATCATTTCCATCATTGAATATGCCATGACATCAACTTTTATGTGGAATTCTTACCAACAAGGTGAGATAAGTCCATTTTTCTTTTACTAACCATATATGCTCAACATACCTCTTGTCATCATCCTCTTAGTAATAACGTAACCTTTCTCCCTCATAATCCACTTCAATTTTGTTCTTCTGTTTTACCACTACTCTCAAATTTATTGCATTTAAAAGAATGTCCCCCTTTCATATAAGTGAATTCAAATTAATTAAGTCTGCTGATGAACAAAGTCTATATATGAATTCAGATTAAGTATGATGATGAACAAAGCCTACCCCTATTTGCGATGCTTTAAACTCTTTTCCGAGCCCTTTTTGAGGATACTAACTATATGTCTTTTTGACCATAACTTGAATTTTCATAGCAATGCCTTGATTATAGGAACATCTTGTTGCTTACATCATTCGTCACATTCCTATTCCTACTTCTAAAAGCTCTGCATTCAACTTTATAACCTCCACTTTTATTTTGTTGTCATGATCCTCGAGGATAAATCAGGAATCATCATGACATCATCAGTGCTCACACATGTTTTGGGTTCTCTCACTTTAAGCTCTTGTAGGAGAATTTTAGGGGGGCGTTTATGGACAATCTCAGTTAAGTAGAAAAGCACTTTAGTCTCTTTTGGCTTTCATTCACTTTCTTACTCATAGAAAAAGAACTATCAAATTCTTTAGGTTTCACTTTTAGATTTCTTTTGTAAAGTCAAGTGTAAGGCATAGGTAGAAAGTGAGGCACGACAATTTAATGTCTCTACCCCTAGGGCTAAAGCCTAGAGATGTTAGTGATTTTCCAAGTTTTGAACCGAAATGGACAAAGTTCCTTCTAAAAATCGGCCATTCCTTAGGCTTGTAGCCTTACATTTGATACGTATAACAATAAAAAGCATAAAAGACGTCTAAACAAGCTCAACAACTATACAGCAAAGACCACGGCTCTACAGGCCACGTGCCTAAAGCACACAAACTAAAAAATTAGATAGAAGAACTGAAAAGTAGAACTCAATAGACCACACATCGGACTGATGGGATTTACATCCTGAAACCATTCACCTGTAACAATAGGAAAATGAGCCTCTACATAGATGGTTGGCTTAATTCAAACTAGATGACATGCATAACATAGATTCAAACATTAGACTTGCATGTGCTCACAAGAGCTTGCACTTGAACGTAATACATCATTCTAACTACTAAGTTAAAATATAAACATTTAGGGCTCCTAAACATCCACTAATAAGAACATCTAAGGAAAATAAGCGATCTATGTAGTCCGTTAATGTCCACATGCTTTATAGAACCTATCGAAAAAGGGAATAAACAAGGGATGAGCTGCTACAAGATCAGTGGATAATCCGCAATACTAAAAACCAAAATAGTTACATATAACACAATAAGTAGCAATGACACCAAATCACATTTAATATTGCATATTAAGCCTTCACGATCTAATAAGAACTAGCTAAAATTCATTACGACCCAAGAGCAGCAAGTGGAACCCCATCCAGCTTATAAGTGAACATTTAGCATCAAAGGGATTCATTTGGAACTAACATGCGCTCTTTTAGCACAAAGGTGAAAATACAATCAAAAAG
>NCQV01083349.1:18696-32003 GCA_002740545.1 Lophocereus schottii
TTTCTTGATTTCATAAAAGTCCTTTTTCCAAACTCTTGCGCTGGCATAATTCCTAAATAAATAGTTTCTAGCTCATAATAGGTAAGAAATCAATTTCTAGAATTCACATGTTATGCTCTCTTTACATTAATCTTGTAACTCACAACTGATGGTATCACTGAGGCCTCTATAGCTAGTGGCATTTACCCTCATCAGCGTCTACTATGGTCCCCACTTCTAGGTCTGTTCCCTAGGAATTAGGGCTGTATCATTCTAGGTTTACTCCCTAAACCATTTCCATATAATCAACACTATCCTCCTAGCTCAAAACATTTCCAAAATGACATTCCCTTCTAACGATATAAAATAGGTTTTTTTTTGTAAAAAATAAATTTACAGCAACCAAGATGGTCGCAAGAAGTTAGATGCACCTATGGAGACCACTAAATCATGCTTTTCTAAAACAATGTAGATCACTTATTTTGAAGAGCACATAAACATCTTAAGTGTAATTTCACAACGTATGAACACTTTAAGTAGATTAATTTTACTGAAGCCTTCTTAACAATATGAACCTTTACTTACATAATGAATTAATAGCACCTTGGTACCGTCAAGCACTTTCAATCACACGCATCAACAAACTCCCATTTCAAATGTTTATCAGGAAGGTTCTGAAAACTTCATAATAAGAGTCAGGTGTTATTCACCTCTTTTGAAATCAGGCATATTCCTTTAAAAGAAAAGGAAAGGTTTTGGCCCCTGAGTTCTTCATCAAGTTTCGATTTTACTTATTCGAAACCCATGCGTTTAAATGTCACCCCTTAAGGCCTAAATCAGAAATTCAATTCCAAATATTGTGCCATCTATAAGCAATCCCACAATTACATATGTTATGTATGACAGTAACTTACTTAAACATTCAAGGAAGACAATCCACCGATGTAGATAAGGTTTCGATTTGATTAACTTCATAACCACTTACAACAAAAACTTATTAACACCATTAACGTGACAGGGAAGTGTAATTCAGGTTTGATGTCGGCCCAGAATTTGATACAGCTTAGCTGAAGTTAAGTTTAGTTCAGCTCTAGCGCAGTTTGGTTTAGGTCCAGTTCAATTCAACTCATGCTCTGTTTGATTCACGTTAAGTCCAGTTCAGTTCAATTCAGTTCACTTCTGTTCAAGCAATAGATCGGAACGCTTATTTCACTCCCTATTTCAATTTCAACATAATAGAATTGAAAGCTTTTTAGTCGCCATTTCATCTTCAGCAATTTACAGAAATTCTTATCCAAGCTTATCTAAAACCGAGAGGGTAGGACTAAATAATGGTCGCTTAGTCTTAGCTCAAGTTTACTTTAGGCCTTTTAAGGTCCAAGAATATTCATAGTTCTTTAGTTCGTTTTAACTCCTCACTTGAACCAATTAACACAGACCCACCCATGTTCCATTCTTTAAATTACCTTTCCAAGTCTAAATAACAACCCTTGTAACCCTAGATTTTTACCCAAAAGTCATTTATAAATTCAACCCATAATTTCTTATTGCAAAACCTAATATAGCCAGATGTAATGGAGGTTTCAATCAATCAATCAATAAAACGAATTTTAGTATAGAAATTACGAATAAGTACAAATGAAGATTACCCACATTGAAGTCAAACCTATAGACCCAACCTAGGGCTGAATTGGGTGATTTTGGTCGAGCTCGGGTCGTCCTCTTCCTCGCCCAGTGCTATTACCCTAGTCTTCCCTCCACGCCTGCTGCCACTATTATTTTACTCAGTTCCCCTTCTCCGACTTTGACTACCCACTGCTACTCACTTCTTTCTAATCTTTCTCCACCTCACACCCTTAGTCTCGCTCTCTGCCTCCTTCTTAACAGTGGAGAGTGATGGTGTGCTTGTTGACTATGTGTATTTATTATGACTGAAACATCCCTTTTCTTTTCTATCGATCTACTCTCCTCTCCACCCTTATGTGGCAGTAACCTAGCAGCCGCCCTTTCTTGCTTTTTATTACTAATTAGGCTAAGAACTTAGGGAGAAAATAAATTAAAATATGGACAAAATTCAAGGTCCATGTACTTAATAAAGATATTTGCTCCAACTGGACATACTCAAAAGCATACCTCAAGAAATACCGCAAATTAACAAAAATCACATTTTCCGTTCAAGTAGTCAACGTATTCAATTTAATAAAAATATTGAACTAGCTAACGTATATAATTAGTCAACCAAAATTCACAGCTCTTGTACTCTCTCCCCTTAAAATATATTTGTCCTCTAAATTCTAAAGTCCACAGTTCAATAAAACACAAGATTGGCATCCACATGGCACAAATTCACAATAGAATCCAGAACATTACTTTACAACTAAATATAGCTCTTTGAATTGGGGAAAGAAGTTCATGGTATCCATTGTCCTCCTTCTCAATTCCTTTCAAATGCCTACTCGCTCTATTAGGGTGTTGTTGGCAAATCGCATACAAGACAGGCCAATGAGCTGGTATGGACAACCATATCAAATTATTCTAAATCGAAGGCTAATGTATAAACTTTACATTGAAGCACATGTGCTGAAATCCTAAGAGCCTTTAGTTCATAACAACTAGTGGCACCAATAAACATAGAGTTAAGGCAGATAACTAAATTAATTTCATTCTACAGCATGAAGAAATTGAATCATTCCAGAGCAAAACAATTACATACAATACAATAAGTAGCATTCACACTGAAATCATATTTAGTATAGTGTATTAAGCCTTCACTATCAAATAATAACTAGCTAACCTTCACTACAACCTAAGCACAGGGAGGAGGCAGCCCATCTGGCTCTTAAGTGAACATTTAGCATCAAAGGGGTTCATTTGGGACCGACGTGAGCTCTTTAACATGAAAGTGAAAACAATGAACAAAAAGGTGTGAAAAAATTCTTATTTAAACCAAGTTGAGCGCTTCTAAAACTCATTCCACATAGAGGTCTTTTTTTCATTTAATAAAAATCCTTTCCCTTTTTCAAACTCGTGTGTGGCACAATTAAGAGAAGAATAGTTTTAAGCTCATGATATGTAAGGACTCACATTCTGAGCATCGGGTTCACATGTCAGTACTCTCTTCATGTGAACCTCATAACTCATGACTCATGGTATCCCTGAAGCCTCCTATAGTTAGTAGACTTCTGCACTCATCAAGGCTAGGGTTTCCATTTTTGGGCTTGCTCCATAGGAATGAGGGTTCTTGCATAACAGGTCTACTACTTGAACTACATCCATGCAATCAGCACTATCCTTCTACCCGCAAAACATTTTAACATAGAACTTCCTTCTATGGATGTGAAATGAGTCTTCTTTGCAAAATTCAGATTTACAACAACTATAGCAGTCACATAAGTTAGCGACTATTGCCCCCATGATAACCACCAAATCATGCTTTTCTAAAATAACGTGGCTAACTTATTTCGAAAAGCACATAAACATCTCAAGTGCAACTCATTTTCACAATCTATGAACAATTCAAGTAACTAAGTTTTACTAAAACCTTGCTAAGAATATGAACCGTTAGTTCTATGAGGAATTAATAGCACCTTGATTATAAAACACGCCCTCAAGTAGTTGCAATCACACATATAGGCAAACTTATGTTTAACATGTTCATCAAGAAGGTTCTCAAAACTTCATTTGGAGAATTGAGTATTGTTCACTTCTTCGAAATCAGGCCTATTCTTTAAAAGAAAAAGATATATTTTGGCCCCTAAGGTCTTCATCAGGCTTTCACTTTACTTATTTGAAAATCACGTAATTAAAACGTCAACCTTTGAAGCCAAAATCATAAATTCAATTTCAAATATTATACCAGCCATGAAGAATCCCATAATTACATACGTCATGTGCAACAATCACTTATGCAAACGTTTAAGGAAGGAAATCTATCAGTGCTGGTTTAGGTTTAGGTTTGGTTAACTTCTCAGCCACTTACGACAAACACTTATCAAAAGTGGGAACGAGATAGTGATGAGTGTAATTCAGGTTTCAGTTTAGTTCAGGTTTAGCTCCAATTCAATTCAGCTTAGTTTAGGTTTAGTTTTGTTCAACCCCTATGCAGTTTGGATTAGGTTTAGTTCAATTTAGCTCATGTTCAGTTCGATTTACATTTAGTTTAGTTCAGTTCAGTTCAGTCTAAGTTCATTTTTATTCATTTCAATTTCATCAGAACATATCTAAAAGAGTATTTCAGTGATTGCTTTAATTTCAAAACTAATAGAACTAGGTGCCTTTCAGTCGTTATTTCAACTTCAGTTGTTTGAACAAATTATCAGGAAGGCTCACCCAAAAGCGAGAGGGTAAGACTAAACAATGGTGGTATAACTTCGTTCCTAGTTCAATTCAATTTAGCTCTAGCTTAATCTTAGCTCAAGTTCATGTTAGGCTTTCAAGGTATACGAACTATCTATGGTTCCTTAGTTTGTTTCAATTCCTCAGTTGAACCAACCAACATTAATCCACCCTCTTCCATTCTTCAAATTACCCATCCAAATCTAAACAACAACACTAATAACCCCGGATTTTACGCAAAAATCAAATATAAATTCAACCCACAATTTCAAATGCCAAGCCTTAATCTACCCACACGTGATGGGGATTTCAAGCAATTAATACAATGAATTTCAGGTGCAAAATTACTATTAATTAGGTTGAAGATTACCACCTCAAATTCAAACTTATGAACCCTATTTAGGATTGGATTATATTGGTGGGGTTCAGGTCATTGTCTTCCTTCTCCCTTGCTACTGCCCCGTTACTCTTCCCTCCATGTAGCTGCTACCACTATTATTCTGCTCGATTCTTCTTTTTCTTTGGCTGGCTATTGTTACTCCCTTCTTCCTCGTCTTTCTCTATCTCACACTGTCAGTCTTGAGCTCTACCTTCCTCTAAGTGGTGCAGAGTGATGGTCTGGGGTGTTGATTCTTTGTGCGTTGTAACCAGAGCCCCCCCTTTCCTAATCTGTTGAACTGCTCCCTTTCCCCCCTTTCGAGGTAGTAATTCAGTAACCCCCCTCTATTGTTTTTCTCTCCTCACTAAAAGGCTAAGAAGCTAGGGAGAAAGTAAGTTGAAATAGATAAAATCCAAAGGTCTACGAACTTAACTAGCCATATTCAACAGCATACCTAAAGGAATACAACAAACTAACAAAAATTGCATTTTCCATTCAAGTGATCCACATAATCAATTCAAGAAAAATATTGAACTAGCTAACAGAAATAATTAGTCAACTAAAATTCACACCTTTTATAGGAAAAACCCTTGTGAGTTTGTGGTTCCTCATTTAGTGGCCAAGGGTGAAGGTATTAAAAGCATAGGGACACATGAGACGAGATTAAGAGAGATGAAGAATAGAAGTCTTTTATCATCGTTAATGTGGTCACACTAGGAAGGAGAGGGAATAAAAGGAAAGCTTCAGTGTTTAAAGAAAGAAGAGAAGATGGCGTGGGGAAACAATGAAAATGGCGTCGAGAAGGAAGGCGAAAAGAGTGCCATGAACAAGGCTCAATGGCTTAAACTGAAAGATCGATAAAGCTGAAACGTTTCTTAGATATAGATTTTACCACTAAGAACTATTTTAGGGCCCTTAATCGTAGTCAGGATACAAATTTAAGCACCTAATCAAGATTAAGACTCACTTAAACACCACTCTAATTGGCCAAATTAGAGATCAGCAAGTAAAGAATTTAAAGTAACACACATATAGGAGTTTAAACTCAACTTCTTATTTCAATTCTTAAACAACCTTTACAAAAGGGACATCCACCCTCTTTTATAAGGCCCGTCTAGCCCCTTCCTTAGCCATTAGGTAATCCTTAACAGATTTAATGCTTAGGAAAGTCATTAAGCACACTTAACTAGTTACATATACGGTTTAGTACATAACTGATTTAAACCAAGCACAAACAAATGCAATCGCTTAAAACTAATTAACTTAAGCTAGTCCTTGCTGATTCTAGGATGCATGAGTCATGTTTCCTACCTTGGAAGGAAAGAACACACGGCTGCCACCTCAAAAGTACAAGAGGAATGCATGCGTGACACCTCATGCTGAAGTGGACGAATGAATGCTTACAAAATGGGTGAATCTCCTCTTCCACGTCGCACTTGCTGCCTTTGTGAGTCACTTAGTGAGTCAGCTGAAGCTTCTAGCCAAGCACACACACACACCTTGAAGAAGAAAACCCACCTAAGAAGGAAAACTCCTTGGCTAAGAAAACGACTACCTAGGCGGCACATGTAGGCTGATCTTTCATGCTATTGGGCCACTGCTAACCTGGGGTTTCCTTTAGGGCAGAAACATTAAGATGTCTAGAAACCCCCCTTTTTAAAAACCATGATTTGGACATCATTCGCTTAATCATCATGATCTTTCAAACCGTGCAAATCATAATGCCTGCTAGGCAGTTTTGATAAATGGATTGAATTAAACCCCTTAATGTGCTTTTCGACATTTGTGCTTAAAATAAGAAATACACTAGACATCCTAAAGGAACTAACAGAAAAAGAATTACATGATTTGGATGTCGTTTGCGCTATGAAATAATAAAAACAAAATTTGGTATGTGCATGGGGGTGAATCTGGGTACCATCTCCTCTTGGACTTGCAAAATGGAACTTGTTCCATGGACTTGGACTTGTGTAATTAGACTACCTTGACTTAGGAAATTTTGACTAGGATGTGCTTGATTGGATTACATCATCCTCCCCTTGTTTAAAACGATTGGACCTCAAATTGTACAGGTAATCATCTTCTTCGTATGGGCTCAAATTAGCTATGTTGAACGTAGCTGAAACTCCGTAGTCACTGGGGAGATCCACCTTGTAAGCATTGTCGTTGATGCATTCTAGGATCTCAAATGGGCCATCTGCTCTTGGCATAAGCTTGTTCTTGCGTCTTGCTAGAAAACGCTCCTTTTTGAGATGGATCCAAACCAAATCACCTGGCTGGAACGCCTTCTGCTTCTTTTTCTTGTTTTCGTGAGTAGAATAGGATAGGTTAGATTGCTCAATTTTATTTCTAACCTATTCGTGCATTTTTTGAATTTCCTTGACTCTTTGATCTGCATCTGCACTTGGCTTTTGATCTAGGGGGCATGGCGTCAGATCTAAGAGAGTTATGGGATCAGTCCCATATACCACCTTGAAAGGTGACACGCTAGTTGCTCTGCTTGGGACACTGTTGTAGGCGAATTTCGCATGTAGTAACAGAAGATCCCAGGCTTTCATGGACTAGGATGAAATCAAAACCCTGAGGAGTGTTCCCAGGGTTCGATTTGTTACCTCTATCTGACCGTCGGTCTAGGGATGACAGGTTGTGCTATAATTCAGTTTTGTCTGCAACTTCTTCCATAAAGTGACCCAAAAATGATTTAAAAACTTTGTATCTTGATCTGAAACAATATATTATGGAATACCATGTAATCTAGTCACTTCTTTGAAATACAGCTTTGCAATTTTAGTAGCATCATTAGTTTTATTACAGGGAATAAAATGGCCATCTTCGAAAATCAGTCTACTACCACAAAGATTGAATCTTTGCCCCGCTGCGTTCTAGACAAGCCTAGAATGAAATCCATACTCACGTCTACCCAAGGTTGGGTTGGAACAGGAAGCGGCGTATATAACCCTTGCGGAAGTAAGTGGCTTATAACCTGCTAATGATCCGCTACGTACTTCTCAAATCAAAAGTTCTCGAGTACTGCATTTAGGAACACACAGGCGTGTACCCTTAAACAGAAATCCTTGTTGAATTAAATAATCATCTTTGGAGTGTTTTTGACATGCACCATAAAGTTCCCTAACGTCTTCATCTACAGAATATAGTAATTTTAGATGCTCGAAACCCAGAACACAAGCATCTAATTGGAATAGTAATAGGTATCTTCTAGATAAGGCATCAGCGCCTTCATTCAGCTTCCCTGATTTATGTCGTATAGTAAAATGAAATGACTAGAGAAACTCCACCCACTTAGCATGCTGGGAGTTTAATTTATACTGGCCTTGAATATAATTGAAGGCTTCGTTATCAGAATGGAGAATAAACTTGCTGGCCATAAGATGATGACTCCAGTGCTCCAAACATGGAACTATGGCATAAAATTCTTTATCATAAGTGGAATATTTCCGTCTTGAGTCACACCGTTTCTCACTAAAGAAGGCTAATGGTTTGCCCTCCTGGGTAAGAACACCACCAATTCCAACGCCAGATGCAACATATTCCACTTCGACCACTTTATCGAAACAGGGAAGTGCTAACACTGGTGCTTGCGTTAGCTTGACCTTCACTTCTTCAAAGGCTGTTTGCGCCTTAGGGGACCATCTAAAAGATGTGCCCTGAAGCACCTCGGTCATTGGCGCAGTAATAGTGCTAAAATTCAAAATAAAACGCCGGTAGAATGAAGCAAGTTCATGAAATCTACGGACGCCATGTATGCTCTTCGGCGTAGGCCAACTCTGAACAGCCTCAATCTTAGCTTCATCAGCTTTAATTCCTTCAGCAATCACGATATATCCCAAAAAAGTGACCTCAGAAGTGAAAACGGAACACTTTTTGAGATTCTCGCACAATTGTTCACGTTCAAGCACTTTCATATTCTGGTGCTCTTTCTCATCTTTGCTGAAGATCAGAATATCATCAAAATAAATGATAATGAACTTGCCAATATAAGGTTTGAATACTTGATTCATTAACCTTATAAAGGTGATTGGAGCATTTGATAAACCGAACAGCATCACCAACCATTCAAATAAACCACCCTTTGTTTTGAAAGCGGTTTTCCACTCGTTACCTTCTCTAATTTGAATCTGATAATAACCGCTTCGCAAATCAATCTTTGAATATACCCTCGAACCCTATAACTCGTCATGCATATCTTTAAGTCTCGGTATTGGATACTGGTACTTGATACTAATCTTGTTAATAGCTCGACTATCGATGCACATACGCATGCGCCCATCTTTCTTGGGTACTAGGAATGTAGGAACGGTGCAGGGACTTAAGGATTCTGGAACTAATCCTTTAGCCATCAATTCTTCCACTTGCTTCTGAATTTCAGAAGTGTCTTTTGGGTTTATTCTGTAGGCAGGCTTGTTTGGAAGGATTGAGCTAGGAATTGATGTTGGATATCCCCTTTCGTAGGTGATCCAGAGGGTATCTCTTCTGGAAATACATGACTAAACCGTTTGAGTAACGATTTAGCTATAGGATGATCTGGTAAAGGTGATTCAGATTCTTCGTGTGTGGCTAAAATCCATTCTCTAAAAGCTCTAAACTCATGGTAAGAGGCTTTCAGTAAAGGCTCACTGCAGGCAAATAACATATCCGATCTTTTAGGGCTTTTTTGTAGTTTGTGTTTGGAAAGTTCAGAGGGGGATAATGGTGTCAAGGTGATTTTCTTTCCTCCTCCGGAGGAGGAATAGGTATTTAAAAATCCATTGTGCATCACCTTACGATCATACATCCATGGATGCCCCAGAAGAATACGGCATGCATCCATTGGGATCACATTGCACCACAATTCATCTCGATAATTCTTCCTGATCGATAATAAAATCAAACACCGGGAATTCACTTGAAGACCTTTCCCCTAATTGAGCCACTGGATGTTGTATGGGTGAGGATGTGCTTTAGTCTAGAGGCCCAACTTCTCAATCGTACTCAATGATATGACGTTAGCGCAGCTGCCTCCGTCAATTATCAATGAGCACACTTTGCCTTCAACAGTGCAACGAGAGTGAAAAATGTTTTCCCGTTGTTCATCTTTACCTCAACGTTGATTGCTCAGTACCCTTTGAAGTACTAGCATTTCTCCTTCACCTGCAGCTTCAATTACTTCCTCTTGTTCGTCGTCCTATTCTTCTTCTTCGTCGTCTTTCTGTTCCTCCTCTTTATCCTCTTCTCTAACTACATCCCATTCAGCAAGATTAATAATCGTTTGATTTAGGCAATCAAAAGCAATATGCCCAAGTCCTTGACACTTGAAACAGCGTCGATTACTCATTGGAAATGGAGTGGGATGTTCTGGACCAGGCTGAAGCCGTGGCCAGGGGTACGTGACCGTGCTGGATGTTGGGTTGTTTGAGGAGTTTGGGTTCTTTGTGGTATAGGGGAAGACGAATTTAATGGGTATGATCTTGGAGGAAAATTCGGACCCCGCTTATTAAACGATGAGGTATGAATTGGAGGTTTTGGAAAATCATGTTTGATTGGTTTATTTCTTCGTTGTTGTTCAACTTTGTGTGCTAACACACAAACTTCATCAAATGTGGAATATTGCTGCAGCTCAACAACATTAGAATACTTAGGATCAAGGCCACCCGAGTATCTGACAATTGTTTGTTCTTCAGGCTCCTGAATATCACATTTAATTAGGAGCTTTTCGAACTCTCATGTGTATTCCTCAATAGTTAAATTCCTTTGAGTTAGATTATGCAATTGGGAATAACTGTCTTGGAGACACACTGCTAGGAGGAATCGAGACTTCAACTTGGATTTATTTTCTCCTAGGTTCTAGTCTTGCCTTTTCTATTCCTGGATCTCTTAGCACAAAGGTTTGTCCAGCAAAGGGATGCACATCTTCGGAGTCTAAGTGCAACTAGCTTCACCTTCTTGTCATCTGGAATGTCCTTGTAATCAAAAACCCGTTCTGCAGTGTGGAACCATTCCAGAAACTCATCAGGATCCAATTTATCCTCAAACTCAAGAATTTCATTTTTGAAATCATTTGAGTTTTAGGGCGTTCTTCTAGCACNNNNAACGCTTCTTCGAGGTTCTTAATCACTTGAAGAACTATTCAAGTTACTTGCTTCATCTTCATCATGAACAAATGCACTTGGACTTTCAAGAGCCTTTTGCTTCTGTTTCATGTCATCTCCTAGTTGCTAGCCATGTTAAAATTCTAGAACACAAACCCAACCCGGAAACATTTTTTTTTTATGTTTTGAAATTTGTGGCATGACTAGGGAAGGAAACGTGTGGGGGTTTGGTTTCAGGCAAAGATGAAACTTGCTCTAATACCAAAAATGATGTAGTCACACTAGGAAGGAGAGGGAATGAAAGGAAAGCTTAAGTGTTAAGAGAAATTGATGGAGGTCCATCTCCTATGATGATCCAAGGCCATCAAGGAAGCCCAAAAAGTCCAAGTCTCATGTCCAAGATGCAAGAAATCAGCCTAGGAGAACAAGGGAATTATTTTGTCAAAACTGGAATTTCAGTCGTGCACAAACCTAGTTTTGTGCATGTTATTTCCTAATCTACCCAGGGCTAAAATGGGGTTGCAAGAAGCCTAAGTTTAAGTTCAAGATGTGCTCTTTCCATCAAGACCTCTTTCAAGTCATTTGGAGATCATTTGATACCTCAAATCATCAAGCAAAGTCAGCAGCTTCATCCTGGTTCTAAACTGAACACATCTAAAACAAGGAGCTATTTGGTGGCCCATTTCTCCTCCATTTGGTTTCAAACTTTTACGGTTTGAAAGTACTTTAGAAATATTATCAAGTGGCCATAAAAAACCTCAGCCAAATTACACACATGAGGAGCTATTAACCACCAAAATAAGGCACAAAACACCCTTTTACCCAGTCCATGTCAGCCGGGCACAAAGAGAGAGGAATGAGGTGATTTTTCCTCTAATCTATGCTTAGCCACTTGCAAGAGCTATCACGAATAGTACTAATCTGCAAATGAAGCTTCCATTAGCCCCTAAGTCGACACATCATCCTCAAGATCAGCATTGAAGAGTTGTCAAGAGGAGGGTGCATCTTCCCTTTTATGTTTTGATTTGATCTTTGTATTTTTGCCTAGTTTAGCTTGTGATGTAGCCTAGGGCCTATGTTTTGAAGTCTTGAAAGCTTTGTATTTAAGCCCCTAAGGCTCCTTTGGTAGGGCACCAGGCAAAATTATTGAATGATGTTGAGCTTTGCTCCTTTGAACCCCCAAACTCTCTTCTAGCTTATCTCTTCCTTTGGCCGGGTTAAGTGGTGATCTAGTAAGAGTCTTAGCTTCTTTTCTTGGTGGTGTTTCTGTATCCAAGAGGTTGTTAAGGGCTCTAACATCATTCCTTGGAGGTGCTTCTGTATCCAAGGTGGGTGTTAGTTCCGGTTTACTATCCACGACCAAGGTGAGTTTCTGAATTCACAGTTGCCTTGTTTACTTTGCACTCTTCTTCCATTTCTTCCCATCCTCTTGGTTTCCCCTTGAGGATACATCATACTTGGTATCAGAGCTAAGGTTTCCCTAGGCCTAAGCTCGGTGCCCAACACCCTTCCAAACACCCAAAAACATTTCCCCCACAAAAAAAAAACCAAAACCATGCCCCACGGTTTTCATGGACCAGACCATCAGCACGGTCACCCCGTGCCAAGGAGCACGATCGTGCCACACTCCTTTCCCAGCCACCTTCCAACTTCACCCACATCCAGCACTTGAGCACGGTCACCCCGTGCCAAGGCGCACGACCGTGCCACTCCTCTCCCAGCCACATCCCAACTTCAGCCACATCTAGAACTCTAGCACGGTCACCCCGTGCCTGAGAGCACGCCCGTGCCACATCCAGTCCGTGAAGTTTCACCTTGTTTTCAACATGAGTGCTGCTAGTATGACCTTGGAGGAGAAGTTTGAGGCCCTCATGAAGAACTATGAAGCCTTGAGGATACAAAATGAAGAGATCAAAGGCCAAAATGAGTACTTAAAGCGACAACTCGGAGAATCTTTGAAGCAAAAATGCAAGGAGCTTGGGAGTTCCCGATCTTCCAACTCATTCGACTCCGAGCAAGAAGTGAAAGGGGCTCCACACTTGAGCTCATTAAGCGATGAAGAGGCCCATGGAAGAATGAGGAGAGGAAGGAAAACAACCTCACACCATGGAGACATCAAGGTAGAGATCCCGGAGTTCGAAGGGAAGCTAGACCCCGATGAGTTTTTGGAATGGTTGCAAACCGTTGAGAGGATCTTCGACTACAAGAAGATTTCGAAGGGAAATAAGGTAAAACTTGTTGCCCTTAGACGTCGTAAATATGCTTCTCTTTGGTGGTCCAACCTTTGTGTTAAGAGAGCTAGGCAAGGGAAGGGAAAGATTCGAACATGGGAGAAAATGAAATCCAAACTTAAGGCCCATTTCTTACCGCCATCCTACCTACAAGATAATTACTGCCAACTTCACAACCTTACTCAAGGTAACATGAGTGTTGAGGAGTATACTAGAGAGTTTGAAAAGTTGTTGATAAAATGCGACTTGAGGGAGCCCGAAGAACAAACCATAGTGAGATATTTGGGAGGGTTAGAT
>NCQV01083375.1:0-11356 GCA_002740545.1 Lophocereus schottii
ACCAGAAACTGTCGAGTTAAGAGGTAAAAACCATGCCTAAAAGTGTGTAAAATAAAGGTTTATCAAAATGTTTTGATGAGGCATAGCATTTGCTTGAGTGGATTGCTTGGGATTCATTTGCGTTTGATAAGGCTAGTCGTGTTTTCAGATATTCATTTCCTGATCCTTATGCATTCTATGCTAGATCTTATTATGCTCCTTTTTTGGTGTGGTTTGTGTGATTCTTTTGACCATGTTACTAATTCGTGTCCTTATTATGCACGCTATGATCAACCTGACTTTGTATCACTGATGGATAATACTGATGTTGTCTTGATCTTATACGATTCATCCTCTCCTTTAGCTCAATGCACGGGGCTTGAGGCGGGTGAGCCTTTTGGGTTTGATGTTAGGTTTGATGTTGTTGATGCATGTTTTAAGTCAAAAGATACTTTAAAGAAGGTGTATGACATAGTTGCGCCTCTTTTGGGGGGGTCACGTGATGTGTTTGTGTGTAAGGACATTCCTAGCCTTGATTTTAATAATATTGTTCTCCCTAATCCCCTTGATCATACCCATGTTTCCCCTACATGTTCACAATCCCCTATTCGCCTTGAGTATTCTTTAGATGTGCCCATTGATAATACTAAGGTTTGTGATTCTAATGTTGATTTGGGCCATGAGGTTAAAATGTTTAATATGCTTTGTCGAAATGTTGATAATTTTCTTTCCCTAGGATAGTTTTGCGGGTATGATCCCTCCTTTGACCCATATTGCCTGTACCTAATGGATAAGCATCAATCATGTGGAACACTTTCTTTGCTTTCTCTTTTGATTTTTCTATTGGTTTTGCTTTATTAAAGAGAGCACTAACTTATTATTTTCATGTTCTCTTATTGCCATGCTTGGAAACTCTATGCTGAGGAGTTTGACAAGCTTCTAGGTGCTTTGATGATGTCTGATTTGAAGGGTCGAGCTTGGCATTGTAATGGAATGTCTAATGCTCCATGAGCCTCAGTTATTACGAGGTCGCATAGCTTACGTGCATTCTGCACCTAATCTGGTGAGATTGTTTTCTTTTGTTCCTCTTCTCTAAGTTTCCTTACATTGAATAATAATGCTTTATCTAAGCAGGGGGAAGGGTAGTGTCTATGTTTTCTATTTTGGTTATTAATTTGCATACATGCTAGAGCATATAGTTTTAGGTTTTCTTTTTATTTGCTCTAGTGTTTTGCATTCAGTTGCATTTAGGTTTACATATAGGATTGCATACAGGGATGGTGCGATTGTTTTGAGATAACCTCCAATGATGATTCTTTAGGCAAAATAGCTTTCGTGAGCTTGAGTAAGTTTTCATGTCTAATCCTTTTTGGTGTGAAAATTTGTGAAGGTTTTGTAAATATTTCTTGTTTTGACCCTTGTCTTATTTGAGAACTTTGTTGTCTCTTAGAGTCGATAGCACTAATGTTGACACATGGGAGTCATTTTATGAGCTGAATGATACTTTAGTAGATATCCTGCGAGATTTTAAGCCTTATTTGGGCTAATTTCTTATGTTTAGTCTCATATTTCTTTCATGTGTATGACTCTTCCATGTTGCATCTTTAGAACCTGACTAGATTCCTGTTCAAAACCACATTTGCATGTGCGTATTTGATGATATAATAGATGCATTCTTGGTTGTTGATAATTTTGGCCACATAGCCAAATAGCCTACCCTTGTGTTACATGTCTCTCCCTCTGCTAGCCCCTTTGAGCTTATATCTTTCTTTGTTGTGATCCCTTCATATTAGCTCTTGGCCGAACACATATTCCTACCTTTAAGCCAGGTCTGTGGAGCATCACTTCATCTATGTAGTGGGTGGTTTTGGGGATAATCGAGTTTAAGGTGGCTTTGGTGTGTTGGTTTGTTGAGGGATTGGTAACATTGAGCATTTGCTTTAGTTCCCCCTTATTTGGGTTAAGTATACATATTAGGTTGTAAGTTGATAGGTTGTAATCCTATACCTTTTAGTAATTGCAATTTTCATTTCATTTCCCAAAAAAAAAACCCAAAAAAAAAGAAGAAGCAAAAGCTATGTTAAAAAAAAGAGAGAATCATGGAAAAAATGCAAAAAAAAAGATCAGGAATAAGTGATTGGCATGGGATACGTATATAGCTTGAGTTCCTTATTTGTCAACTCATTTCTTATATGATTCGCTGGGGTATGTTCATCATGTTGTTACAATTTGGAGTGTTGGTGAACTTATTTGTTTCTAGGTGCTTTGTTGCTTGCTCCATAGTCGCTTGGCTAAGTAGCACCACATTATCCAAATATATTTGTGCACTCCTTTCCATTAACCCCTCTAGCTCACATTACAACCTTATTAAAGTGCTTTCGATTGTCTTGTGCACATTGCATTTTAGTGGTGGACAATTTGAGAGTTTTGGCAAGAACATCGTAGATTGCATTTTTGGAATGAGTCTTGAGTGAACCTATGTTATATTTTAAACACATGAGCGGGAGTGTTTCACATTTCCCAAAAGTGAGGTTCTATCGGTCCATTTAGCTCTACGATTCCATGTGCTTGCATGATTTGCTTTGTGGTTCTTCGGGGTGATCAAGTTTGATATCGAGCTTGTGGTCTTATAGTTCTTTGAAAGCCTTCTCCTCCTGATTTTGAAATATTTTGCGCACTATTTGAGGGTTTCCGTTGATTGATATTCTTACTTGTGATATGCTATAACTTGCCTACTTTAAGGAGGTTATTAACTGTTTTGAGTTTTAGATACATTGCCACTTGTCGGTTTTCTATAGTATCTGCTTGAGAACAAGCAACAGTTTAAGTATGAGGAAGTTTGATGAGTGCCTAATGTATACATCGTTTTAGGGCTATTTTGCACATTTTTAGGAGAAATATATGCTTTATGTTATAGTTTATACTCTTTTTCCCATTTTATGCTTTTGTATGGTTGTTTGATGATATTTGCAGGATTTTGAACGATTGCACCCAGCATTTGATCCTTGTTTAAATGTAGTTTGACCCACCGCGGATGCCGCTAAGTTGCTATGCCCGTGGAGGGAAGAAGAATAAAAGAATGACGAGCCAGCCAGCACCACAGTCTCCCCGTGTTGGATGCCACGGTTCTTGGTGGAAGCATAGCTACTAATCTCTTCGTTTTCCCTCATCGTGTGGTTGAGGTTGATTGCATTTTCCTATAAATAGGGTGTTCCTCAGCAGCATAGAAGAGATTGTCATCCCTTCATTCCAATTTCCTCTCTTCCATTCTATTCTACTTAGATTAGGATTTATATTAGAAGGAGAGAGAGTGAGTTGAAGTAAAGAATTGTAAGGATTCCACCTCAAGCTTGCGATGACAATTCAAGTGCAAATTTAGCTAGGCAAACTCTTCTCTCTTCTCTTCTCTTTTCGCTTTAGATTTATCATTTTAGAGTAGTTAGATGCTTAATTTAATTATGTGTGAGTAGTATAATTTTTGTCTAGGAATTTAGTAGTTATGAAAGTGTTGTTGGATCACGTTTTAATCTATAGAATTGTGCTTATCTTCATGATTGGTTTGATTTCACTCTATCAACTGATTATCATGTTGTGCATAGATTTTTGGCTAAAGTTTTCGTGCACATTTGAAACAATTAGGTGAAAAACTTCAAGATATTGGCCAATAGATAAAACCTAGTCTCTATGGGATCGACCTTGATTTGCTACAACGCCACCGTGCTCTTACAGTCGTATCACAGCTCATGCACGGAGCTTCAACTCGAGTCAAATATATATTTTTTGAAAACATATGAGTTTAATGTAATCCCAAATAGAAAAAAATTTGCATGAGAATATACTCAACATGTGCTCATAAGGACAAGAACTTGGACAACTTGTTAACATTATTAATATGGCATCATGTATGCATTAAAAGTAGCCTTAGGCAAGAATTTAAACGTAATGACATTTTATATTTGCTGTAAAACTTAATTCTTGGTCCCTATCACATACGAAACGATCCCATCTTGATATCTTTGATGAAAGGTTACAACCACATTACACTTAAATGGATTTAATTTTTCAAGATGAATCGTCTCATATATATTTGATTGCATTAAACCAAAACTTACCTCCATAGAACCCCATAACAAGTAGCCCTTGCCCAAGCGTGAAATTTATTTATTTCCTTTGTAGTAATCAAGGTTTATTGACATAAGGCCAAAACAAAACAAAAGCTTTCTCTATGGTTAAAGCTCAATAAGAATGGTTTTTAGACATAGGTAACCAAGTACATGCCAATAAAATATGCCAAAATGACATAAAACTAACATACTGATATAGAGTAATGGTACCCACAAGATTGATGGTGCAAACCTTAATGTGTGGACCCTTTCGTTGGAGTGCTAGTTAGGTTTGTGGCAACTAATAATGCCAAAGACTGGGTGATTATTTCTGGAGTTACACTTGGGTTCTGTAGTTACATTAAAGTAATTGCAATCAAATTATGGTCGCAAAACCTCTAATATGCTACTAACTCTCAAAACCTTATACTCAACAAGTAGCACACAATGAGCTACTAAAGCACTGTGAACTTCATCATCACCCAACCATCTAGCTAATTATACACATATCCCCTTTTTGAGACCAATAATAATTTTGAGTAGATTAGTAACAATTTACAAAATATTCACTGGATTAACTCACAAATCTTAAGCATTTATTAGACATCCTAGAAGTAACTAAACAAAAGTTCAGATTTACCTAAACACAAGTACTCTTGAAAACATAAGAAACAATATAAAGTCATGTAAGCACTCTTTATTTCACTATCCTACAAAGAAGGAATATGCCCAAGTTGAATTTTAGTACAAATATCGAGTAATGCGAATTGAAAACCAATTAGGAATTACAATCAAATATTGGTGCAAAATTTGAGTTGTAAAATAATGGATTATGATAATTGCAGCTGAATCACTGAGAAGTAAAAACAATGAAATACCTCCAAATATACTTTCGATATTTAAGCTAGAAAATTGACTGCCAACTATATCCATCTATTACTCCAAAATATTAATCTAAAATCAAGAACAAAATAAGTAAAAATTAGTTTAACAATTTTAGGAATCAATTACAAATTTGTAAAAGGGGGAGTTACCTTGTTGGCAAGAAAGCCATCTAAGTTCAGACCAGTTTATTACTTCAATATCAATGTTAAAATGCATAAATAATTCCCAAAAGACCCCAAAATACGAAAACATAAAAGTATAAAAATATAGTATTATGTTCAAATGGAAAGGCTACCCCTGAACTGATAAGGTGAGCCACAATAAAAGTTGGTTCACGCACACATTAGTCCCATATATAGGACCCCTTGCTATAGCATATAAGTTTCTAAGGTCCTTCTGCACTAGTCAGTCATACATAGGTCGACAAAAGGAAAGGCATGAATATGTTTTCACCACCTATGTTAAATTCCTATAATCCCAGCCTTTTCCATCTACTATATCCAGTTCCTCCACTCAATAGAGAAGAATCATAAGATAGACAATTCAAGCAGCTAACGATATGGTTATACATTATCCTAAGTCAAAAGATTAGAACAACTCTAAGAAAATGTCCATAATAAGTAGGTCATGATGTCAGTTTCATGAACTTCATACCTAATCCACACTATATATTTGAGAAGGCTAGTGAACTTACGATAATTGCATGATTGGGAGGATCACCTCGACTTCCAGGGAAAACAAATTTATTTTCCCTTCATAATCATAGTAGTATTGAGGCATCTTGATGGCATAAAACTCAACTTTAAATTGAAGTAAATATTTAAGTGACACTTGATAAGAAATGAAAAGAGAGCAAGAAAGCTTTAGCATCTCTATTCATATGCATCCCTTTGTTTGTTAGTTTCCTTCACAACCCTTTTGAAGAAAATCATAAAGCATATTCAAATAGTGATGGTATGACACCAATTACCACCAATCCACTGATGATGCATAGAGATACAAGAATGATACCTAGAAATAGTTATGGCTTGTATAGGAATATTTGTGTGACAAGTAAATTAAAATTGAAGTACAAGGCTAGGATACAAAGAAAATTAGAACCCTAGAAGCATATATTTAGACACTTAATTAATAGGAATAATAAACTTGTAATTAAACTAATCAACCAAAGCCTAAAATTAAGCAATTGGTAGAACTAGAAGTCATATATGAATTTATACGAAAATTTACTAACCAAATTAGGTTTTTGGTGGAGGATCAACTAAGTTTTATAAAATTTTATTTTAAAAAACAAATCATTCCAAAGTTAGGGCTTATACATGAACATGTAAAAAAGAACACACAATTTAGGTTTGGAGATAATAGATCTATCAAGTTTCCATAACATAATTCGACCGTAGGAAATGTGGAGAAAGAGATGGAGACAGAGACTCGAACTCTAGATTTTGGATCGCACCTTCGTGGATACTAGTGGCAGATCAAGATCTTGTTTAATCTTACAATTGTTCCTCCTATCATTTAAAGGAGAGAAACACATAGTCTAAGAGACAGTGAGGAGTGTAATTTCGAATTTTGACAAGAGAAAGAGGTGGAAGTACCAAAACTTTCTAGTGCTTCATGATCCCTTCTCCCTTTTTTTTCTTTTATTTTTTTCGAAAAACATTCCAATAAATGGACAATGGAAATAGTTTTGGAAAAACGTTGCCTTAGTTTACACCTTATGCACAATTTTTACAAGGTATTGCCCAAAGTACCCTATTGCAACATGTTTTACACTCATTGCTATAATGGCCATTCAGAAGCCTATCTAGGTATCTGGACAAAACCCAACAGTCTCTACAAAGTTTCAAGCACTTTGAAATCACCCGCATAATTACATCAGAAACCTAGGAAGCTAATGCACTAAGAAAATTAGCAAGTTCCATATGAAAAGACTCCCTAAGATCTGTTTATTGGGGAGTAATCGCAAACATGAACATAAAAGATGAACAAGTACATGTCATAGACATGCGAAACATTTAAAATGAAGTATCTAAAGCAAAAAGTGACCTATCAAAGCCACAAAACTTTATAGGAAAGGATTCACTAGGCCACTCTTGAAGTGTGTAAACAAGCAACATTATGCTACATACTTATATAAATACATCAAAGAGATTGGGGAGCTTACGTGGTAGGAAGAAATCTCATAGGGAAAGCATTAACAATAAGCTACCATTGGTTATCAATGCTCAAAATTGCAATATTACATGCCAGGAGATGTGGAAACTACTAGAAGTTTGGCCTTATACTACATGATTCAATCACCAATCACTCTATAGTCTATAAGCTCATACCATTTACAAGGTGTGGAGTTGACATTTCAGAACCTTTTCGAGTGCGTGGATCAAAATGTCATTTAACTCTTCAAAATAGCTCGAAAATACAACTAGAACTATATGTAGTAACTGAATGCCACTAAACTTATAAAAATGGTTAATGAATGCCACAACAAGCGACAGTAGGTCAAATAGTTAAAAAAAAAATAGTGTTAACTAGTTGACTGAGGCTTGAAAAAATTTAAAAAAGGAAAATTGGTAATATATTTTGTTTTCTTTCTCTTTCTTCCCTCCAAACCTTATCCCTGAACTTTGAAAAGCTCACTCTAGCTCACCTTCTTATTGTCTTCCCTCTAAATCTATGATCTTGTAAACACCAACAATCAAAATTCGGAGCCACTTTTGAAGAACTAGAAGTGTGCTAAAGTTGATTGTGCGGATGAAGTGTACTAACGCAATGTTTCAGCAAATCATGAAGATGATGTTTAGGGTTTTCATAATTTTTTGAAGAAATTGAACTGAGCTAAAATTGAAGAATGTATGGGTGAATTGTCTTCATTTGGTGGTCACTTAATTTCTTCAAAGATGACTGAACTGAATGAAAATTGATTTGTGGTTGTGGGAAAACCTAGTACTCTATTTGGCTACAAATATGATGCAATTTTCCTTATTTTTTTATTGTTATTTTAGATGTGGAGTGACATCTTGTAGTGGTTGTAAATTACATGCTTTTCATGGTGGGGAATTTTAGAGACTACCTAATTTAATCTATAGTGAGCTTGAGCATAGTAAGGTGCAAGTTGACTGTGATTGCTAAGTGTGGATGATATCAACGATATTATGTCAAAATTAGGGTGTACACAATGCAGGATAAAGACTATTTATTTATATAGGCCAAACTTTCCATTTAAGTATAGTTTGGTACCAATTGAGACTAGTGAAGTGATCAGGGAGCTAATAGGGTTGTTGACAAATCATAAGTTTTATATGTATATATTGAACACATAGATATGGAAAGGTTGAAGGAGGGAATGGAATAAAGAGGGGAATGGGAATGAGCATGATAATTACTTTGCAAATGCTGATGATGATTCTACTTATGGGTTATGGTTAAAGGGGAATGATGTCTTCTCTTGTGATGTTGATGATGAGGATTTAGAATATGCTAGGAAGACAAAAAAAGAAACTAAAAGAGGCCATTGAAGCTGAGAAAAAGGTTATCAATTCTGAACAGGGCATAGATAAAGAGGGAGGAGAGGGGAGATTTATCAGGATTTAGACAATCCTAATAGCCCCAACACTTCTAGTGAGAATGATGGGAAGAATATGAAAAGAAAAAGGAGTGTGAAGTATCCAAGGTACAATATTACATCCTCTAGTGAATTATTAATAAGGCCTTTTTTTCAAATAAGGACTATCGATGCTCCTCAAACATCTATCACGTTTAGCTTTAAGCTAGAGAGCTGTATGTCTTGTGATTGGTTGGCTAATACTTATAGGCAGATATTATGATTATAGCCATCTCTAACAGCAAGGGACCTTCAAAGTATTGTCAAATACAATTACAACTATATTTTTACACTGTTTATGTGTATAGAGGCCATGAAGAAAAGTTTGAACTCTATAATTGGTGATTAATAGGGGATAGTTTGGGCAGATTATGAATTATATATGTGACATATATGTGTAAAATTTGGGTACAACAGTGAAGATGAAGACTTAGAAAGATCCAAAGGGGTAGTTTATGTTTAGATTTGTTCATCTATGCCCAGGGGCATTGGAAAAAAGGTTCCTAAAGAGATGTAAAACGGAATTATCATCAGATGCATGCTTTTGGAAGGATCTATGGGACGGGAAGGTGTTTTGTTCAGTGGATTAAGATATAAATGGTCAGATGTACCCTGTGGCTTGGGGTGTTGTATAGATTGAGAAGAAAGAAACCGTGGACCTGGTTTTTACAACACTTGCAAGAGGACTTAGAGATGGATGAGAGACATGGGTGGATCATCCTCTCTAACCAATAAAAGATAAGCCTACTATCCTTGAGTAGATTTGATGTTTTTGTAAGTATGTTTTTGGTTATTATCCTATTATTACTTAGGATTGGTTGATTAATTTTGTTGTTTTTGTGACTTGAACAATCATTTATCATTTGTAGGCCTTAATTGATTACATTCTTAAGTTATTACTTACGGTTGAGCATAGAACGTGGTCTAGGCATGTTTATGAAAACTTAAGAAATCAACAAAAGGGTGTGTAATATAGGAATGTATTCTCAAAAATTGTAAAATCCACCAATAAAGTACATCTAAACAACCATACTAAGGAAATGCAGGACTTAAATACAACTGCCTGGTAGTTCTTAGAGAAAGAAAGGGCTCAACATTTCTATAGGATGTACTTTAAGCCACATGCAAGTAATTTTGATTAGGGGAAGAGAAATTGGGAATGGGAATCATATAAAAGAAGATTACAATAGTAATAGACAATTAGACTAAAAAGATATTTCATTATTAAATCTAAAAATTTTCATAATTATAAATTTAGGAAAAAGAAGGCTTGTAAAAGAAGAGAGCAAAACTCTATGAGGTATCAAGGAGCTCCAAGTCTAGCTTCCCTAAGTTTGGATCCTCCATTGTCAGCTCTAGGCTTCCAAGCTTTTGAGTCAGGCTCCCTACTTGAGGCCTATTTTCTCTTCAGGACCAAAGGAGGCTCCATAGGTGCCTCTTATGCTGGGTGTCCCTCTGCAAAATTGGAGAATGTGCTCAACATAAAGGTCATGAGCATTGTCAGGCGTCTCTCTTTTGCTTGTTCCTTTCTTTCTTTCTGACGCATGCTAGCCACACCTCTCTTAATGGCTTCCTTCTTCTTCAGTCACTCATATTCTGACTAACTTATTAGGGTCCCTCTTACCGTTCCTCCAATTCCTTGATCAGTCTCTACACCCATGGACCCCTCATTCTCAACCTCCTTTTCTCCAACCTTCCCAAATCTCATCTCGAGGGATTGGAGTCTCCCAGTAAGCTTCTGGGTCTTAACCCCTCCATCTCCCATTTTTTCAAGAATGAATAGTGCCTCTTGGATGTTCATTTATTCCTAGAGACTTGTTGCAACCCGTATTAATGGGTAGTGGGATGACTCTTTCATCATTCGAGACATCCATATGCTTAGAGGAGCTGTAGCACCAGCTACCCTAGTATAGCCTTTCTTGATGGGATGACAATTCTAATGGTAAAATCCATAAGAAGGCACATTTTAGGATACTGGGATGAATTTTAGGGACAATATAAGCATATAAGGGTGGAGGTGGAGGTAGTATCAAGAAGAGTGCTATCAAAGAAAACCCCAAGGATCACAAGGGACCACAAAAGACAAAGGGGCAATACAACCCTCGAGTCCAGAAGAAGTTGTAAACCTCCAACACAGAGTAGTAAGAAAGGTGATCATAGAAACTTTTTAGAATCTCCCCATTGCATGGAGGCAAGATGGCGAGCCACTGGCTCCTTATGATTCGGGGCATCCAAAGCCTAAAGTAAGACTAGTTGCCGTACATGTCTTTGTCAACTATTGATATTCCACATTTGAGTCAACCAACCAAACAATATGAGATCGTACAGAAACTAGATCAGGAGTCTGGAATGAGGTTTTTTTTCTCCGTTTCAGCAGGAAGCTTTGGGAAATTATCTTAAACAGTGCTATTAGTATGATGTTCCATCCACATAGGCGGNNNNAGTGGTCCAACATAAGTTTATATTGACCTTCAGTCGATTAGGTTCTTCCTTGTGAAGGAAGAACTAAACAATGAAGGAAAGGAAAGATCACATGTCGAAACTTGGAAAGACACCTAAGGAAGATCAAGAACTAGAGACTTAAGCCAGAGAGAAAATTACAGTTAACTTTGAGTTAGGTGAATAGTCCAAACCATGTTAAGGGGTACTCATACTGTAGATTAGGACAAATAAATACCTCATTTGGAGGGGAAAATCCTTAAGAACATTAAATTGTCCAATCGCAAAACTTCTTGAAACTGGTTAAACCCATCATTAACCATAGAAAAAGGTGAACAGTTGAAGT
>NCQV01083380.1:2291-12780 GCA_002740545.1 Lophocereus schottii
TATCACGTAAGCATTTCGGCTTCTTCTGCATGACTATTGTTTGATTATGTTATTCAAAAATGAGTCTGTGCTTGTGGATGACAACTTGAAACTTCTCAGTATTGATGAAGAGTCAAAAAGAAGCAAGCCATTTGGCTCAAAGGTACTCTTGTGACAATGCAATGAGCAAGCATGGCATACAGAACTCCGGTGAGTCCACACACATGGAGATTGATCTCATGAATCAATGGAAGTCACTTTTTCTTCACATGGAGAATGTATTTGTTGAAGAAAGCAATCAACTGGTAAGTTTTGATCGGTCCATTTTTTCATTAATGATGCTTTTAAGTTTTAACAGAGTATCTGCTCCATCTTTCCATTTTTTGGGTGTTGTTGTCTTCCTGTGTCCGCAGACTTTTGATCATGGCCCTTTACTTTCATGCAGCAAACCAATTTCCTTGCGTTGAAGGATCTGAAAGATGACTTCAAAATGAATTTAGAGTCGATGAATGGAATGCCCTCATTTGTGCAAACTTGTTCTTCTGATGCTTCTGATCATAGGCTAATCTAGGCAGTTTATTTACCACAGCTCAGCTTTTCTATCCATATGCCTCAATAGAAGACTTTAGCTCGGTTGATATTCCTCCGCGATGTCATTACAAGTCTGACAGCGGTTTTATCTCTGTAATGCAAGCAAATGGAGAATTGAAATTGTATTGTACTATATTCTACCATGTATAATATTGGGGCAGTGTCTCATCAGCTGAATAGCAGTCCTCTTTTGGATGATAATGTAGCAATGTGTGTCACAGTTCTAGCAAGGGACCGGACCAATCAGTGTGACTAGATTTTACAGGTAGTAGTAAACATCAGCTAGCTCATCCAGCAATGAGTAACCCTACAACTCGATGACTTTAGGCTTTAAATTGCATCGGTCCTCTTCTAAAGGTCTTGGTGTATTTTTTGGTTGAAAATGAAGCATGAAATTTGTATGCCCATGATAGGTAGTTTGGGTAACATAACATAATAGCTTACTCTCGCCAAGTATATCACTTGATCTTTGGGGCTTGAATCCTCTATGAAATTAGTTCCAAAAATGACTTCTTGTTTTCTACCCTGGTTAAAATTCAAGATTTTTAGCTGTTGTATTCAACTGTGATGTGGATATGTAGCTGTCATTTAACTCATTTTGAGCCTTTGTGGCTGTATACCACAAATGCGCTGTACACAATTTCCTACTGTAATATGTGAGTCTCACGGATGGCATTTTGGTCGCTTTTGACTGATGAAGCCTATTGTTTTGGGCTTCACACTTCACAGGTGAAACTTGGTGCACATATGAATTCTCTTGTTGGAATGCAACAAGTCGACAATGGAACCAAGACAAAGCGAATCTTCCTGCCAAATTCCAAAGTCATGTGCTGTCAGGATGGAACCTGAAGCTATGTGACAACCTTTTGAAATACATCTCTAGAATCTTGTTTGGCTGGTTTGAACTTTGAAATGATTGGTACCTTGATCATCATCACTACCATACCTGATCTAAATTGGGTCGAAATCTGCCCTTGCCTCGTGGGTGATTGTCTAAAAATATCCTTCCAAAACCCCCCAAAAAATTTGATTGCATTCTTCATGATCATCGTTCTTCAGTATGAATGGTCATCATGTGGTCTATGCAGGCATTTTTTTCCCCTTCAAAAAGTTATCCAATAATAATTACCCAACAAAAATTCCTGCACCTTTTTGAAGATGGTGAATAATGTTCATAATAATGCGATAATATGTAGTTCTTAAAGGCATATCTCATTGTACATGAGAAAACAGAGATGATTGTTAAATTTCAAGTGTCGATAATTTTTTTTTTCCTTTCAATGTAAAGAACGGAGTAGGAAAATACATTCTAAAGTCAAATCTAATTTACTCTTAAAAATTCATCCGTTAAATTAACAAACGCCCACGTATCTCATTGTCAAATCTTTGACTCGTTCTATGCAACCTAATTAATGTTATTCTAACCCTCTTGGCTAGAGTTGAAGGTGACCCACCTATTCACCTATGGTTAGTTTTTGTTTGTCTTCTCAAAGGATGACCTTCCCAATACCAATTCCCAAGTGCCTTTCTCAATTGATTTCTGGCCTTCGAAAGTGATCATGTAAAGTAATAGTGTGTAAACTCCATTGCAGAAAGTGAAACGTCATATTCTCCAAAGCATAAAGAGTTGACTTGAATTATATATCCAAGTGTATTGGAGGTGCTCATGGATGATGGGATGTCAGAACAATTCTTTGGTTGCTAAGTTGCCATCTAGCAGAAAGGTCAACTGAGAGGGACTTTTAGGTTGACACTCAACCAACCAATCGCATTACATTACTTGCAAAACCAAAAAGATGGAGTGCATATCTTTGTGTTATTGTGATTGAGTCACTAATATTATCCAACACTTCTCATGCCTATTTTAGTTTTTGATGATTATCGTTCATTTTATAATAATCACCAACTAAATGTGTTTAGTCTTCTCAAAATATTTATACTCCATCCCCCACCCCAAAAATCCCTTATTCCTTTGTGAACTGTTCCAAACATCAAATTTATTAATGTTCCCAAACGACTCTAGCTTTGAGTTTAAAAACACAATTTTTGAAATGAAGAAAACTAAAGCGATCATTTTTGAATTCAAATACTACGAATATTATCGATACTACATGTTTCAATTGAAAAAGATCAGTCGTCAAATATTTTTTGGATAGAAAGGGAATTCAAAAAAAAATTGCATATTTCAATTCAAGTACAAAGGATATTACTGATGTTTTATCTCCCAAAAAGATTATTCATCAAATATTTTCTTCAAATGCATGAAAAGTCGAAGGGACATTCTTTTTGACAGCGGATTATTTCTTTAAGTTTAGATTAATTTTCAAACTAAAGAAATCTATAAATGCTAGGATCTAATGAGTTAAGTTGTTTCTCTTTTATTGGATTTTAATCTTACTATTTTCTTGCGCCATACAACATTATTATTCGTTCTAAAGGTAAGTTCCAAATTTTTCTTAAGCGTATTTTTAGTCAAAATATTAGTGGTTAAAAGCGAACTCAACCGAAGTCATTGTTTTTTATTTTTATATACATCCTCTTATACAGCTTATGCTTTCAATCTACTTATAATTTAAGAGAAGATAAAGAATAAGTAAATTAGGAACACATAAGCTGACAGAAGAAAAGAGAGTGATGCTCTCTATGATTATGGTTATTAGTTTTAAATGGATCCATGATCATCATCATCATTTATAAATGCTTTTTCCTCCATCTGTGTTCCTTATTTTTTTGGGTGTTCTGTTTTGATATAAAAGGAATACCATCATATTCCGTCTTCATCCAAAGGAACAACATAACTAACCTAAGAACAGTAAGCCTTAATATTGAACTGGATACCATCATATTCCCTCCATCAATCGAAATCGCATTTTGAACCCTAGTCTGGATTCAAAATCTGAAAGTAGAGCCTGTTTGTGAAAGTTTCAACAGGGATGGCTACAACTTTAGATACATATAGTCTAAGCAGCGGCAGACAAGCCGTTTCAGAGCCCATCAGCACTCATTCAGCCTCCTCTTTCCCTCCTTATTCTTCAAATCCTACACCAGTCGCCTCCGAAACGAGCTTTGACGAAATAGGCATTAACCTTCCGAGTCCATATCAACTCGTCCTTCAGCTTCAACTCCAGCAGCAGCAGCGGCCATTGGCTGCTGCTGCGAGTTCATCTCCTAACAACTCTCCGAGACTGTACCAGAAATATAACCTGCTCTCTCTAAAACCGGCACTGATGAAGCAGCTTGGCCCGAGTCATATGGTATCAAAGCTGTATAGGGGAGTGAGGCAGCGGCACTGGGGTAAGTGGGTAGCTGAGATTAGACTTCCCAAGAACAGAAGCCGGCTTTGGCTAGGGACCTTTGACACTGCTGAAGAGGCTGCCTTGGCCTATGACAAGGCTTCCTATAAGCTCCGAGGGGAATCGGCCCACCTCAACTTCCCGAACCTAAGGCATCATGGTGCCTATGTGATCGGTGAATTTGGGCATTATAAGCCGCTCCGATCATCTGCGAATGCCAAGCTTGAGGCCATTTGTCAGAGCTTGGAGATTAGTACCCAGAAACAGGGGAAAACAGGGGAGACTCACATCAATTCTTCGACTCCAACACAATCAGAATCTCCTGCTTCATCAGATGAATCATCATCACCATCATCCTTAACATCGGATGAATATAGCATCACATTCTTTGATTCCATGGAGCGTAATGAATTTGAGCATGTTCATTTGTCACTCAGTAGGTTTCCTTCCCTTGAAATTGACTGGTCTGCTCTTTGAATGTTTTTTTTTTTTTTTTAATTGGTTTTTGTTTGGGATCATGTAAGTGACTCGGTCCTTTTCTGCAAAGGGGATTTTGACATTTCTGCAGAGACGGCTTGCGTTAGTAATGTTAGGGGGGTGATCTTATTATTGTTAAGACATGCATAAATCATAATCGTCTGAACTTTTTTTTTTTTTTTAAAAAAAACTTGCCATTACTTGGTAGAGACTTTCTCTCCCCCTTAAGATCTATTATCAAGAATGCCCTATAATATGGGGCTCGACAATTACTTTATCCAAATACTACTGCAAATAAATATGTACAACTCAAATCCCAAAGACACATGAAGGTTAAAAGTTTGATACTGGGGGATTTGTTTATTTTTCAACAATACCAAATCGAGTGATAATAGTAAGGTGAGTTGATACAATTGAAATCTTCGGTAATTGAACTACACATCTTCATCCATTACTAAAATCATCAATTGTGACATCTAAATATCTTTATCACTAGTAATAAATAAGATAATTAACAATGATATTGAAGGAAGTGTATCATACCATTTGATGATGTTGCAATCCTCCCAACATGTAGATGACCCATACGAAAATTGATAAAGTTACATGTCTTCTATGTCTAGAATGCAATTTGATACTTTCCACGAACCAAAATGCATTGAACTAGTCGTACTACATGATACCCCTCTGCATAGAAAAAGAGGAATACTAATATAGGCAAAAAACTTGTGTACAATTCTCTAGTAAAAGCTCCGAGTAATTGTATCAGATGTGGAACATGAAGATGCTAAGACATGCACATCCTCAATCAGAGTCTTCACTTCCCTATTCTTTGAAGCACCGCCCTCCTCCATCTATGGGGCGAAGTTCAATCTGTTTATGGATGGGCCAAACTCAGACTTGGGCCACGCCCCAACAGATTGGGAGAGATTCGCAGAAAAAAAAAAAAAAAAAAAGAGGTGAAAGAGTCGGATTGGGCGACTGACCCAAACTTGTGTATTCAACATCAGGTGCGAATTAAAATTGGGCCAGCTGCTCGTTAAGAAAACGTGGGCTTCATTACTCGAGGCACGGAAAAAATATTGAACGACACCGATGGCCACGTGGGTGTTGATGCGTCTCTAAGTAACACTTTCTCGCAAATACGTACTTTTCAAACGCAATACCAGCATTCCCTCCGTTTCCCACACAGGCCCCTTTCCCTTTTTTTAAATTTTGAGATTCCACTGTTAGCAAATAATGCATAAATTAAGACTGTCACATTTGACCAATATAGTTTAATAAAACCAATTTGGTTAAGTCAAATAGTGTTAGTCTGTTGTTCGATTCCAGCGAGATTTTGCAGACTAGAGAATTTAATAAAGCAACACTGATCGATACTCGGGAATCATGGAAAGCGGAATAATATATAAATCTGATCTTATATTATTCCTTTATTCTGGGACAATATTTACCGATATAATTGATAAAACATGCAAGATGATCGTTTGAGAATAAACACTAAATTCCATTTCAACGTTACATAAAAAAGAAAGATTTTTAGGTATGACGTTATGTGGTTAGTTCACACATATAGTGAGCGATGAAGTGGGCCACGTGGGTTGGGTCGGCGCATCAACCCCCTGGCAAATTTGGGAATGACGTGCTCTTCGAGACTAAACTGACTATGACGTTGTCCTTTATCGTCACCTCTTATTTTGCTTAATTAACCTTAATTAGCTGCCCATGTGATTTAATCCGTGATTTTTATTTACTAATACTTGACTCAAGCCTTTACTTTGCAGACCGACTCCCCGGCCAATTTTTTGGTGTAGTTACAGCAATCTATATGTTCTAGACGATATGAGATACATGATCTTTTTTGGCAAGATAAACAAGAATTCTTTTTAAAGATTACATAAGCAGTCTGTTAGCATATGGATACGTCTGATTATGTAAGGGATGGGAGCCCATGTCCAAACTCCAAAGGCCTCCTTGTGCACGTATATGGTCACATGCACCACCTCAAACTCAAGACACTTCTGAAAACTCAAAGCTATTGAATCACCATAGAATGAGTGAATAAAGTGATGATCAAAGTCATAAATTAATCAAAATAAAAATGCAAAAAAGTAAATTTAGATAAGATAAGAGTATTTTTTATGAGGTTAGCCTCAACTTGACTTAGTCCTAACCTAGAGTTCTCTAACTCTAGGATTAACCTAATTTTATTAGAAGGAATTACACAACTCTAAAGTACACCTACTCTAAGTTCCAAATCACATATTGACTCTTCAACAAGTCATTGGTAGAGTTGACTCTTGAACACTAACTATTCCCCCAATTACAAGTAGAACAATACAACTCAATAAATTAATTGAACAAGATAATGATATTTGCAAGTGTTGTTCTTAGTTCTTGTTCTTTGCTTGTGTTCTACTTTTTCATATTCCTCAGCCTTCAAGATGCTTCAATATTTATAGCCAAAGATAATTGGTAAGTAGTCGTTGCTACCAAACTAGGAAATAGTATCTTCAACTGATTTTAAGGGCATGTAAAATAGTTCAAGACCTTGAGGATCCTGTAGTGTAGCAAATCTTACCAAATCAAGCATGATTATCTGAAGATCACATAATCACATTTGAATCACTAAATATAATATCATAAAGATCACATATTCAAATATGAATACTAAACTATCCCAAGGATGTTATGACACCTTATATAAAATCAATTAAGCAATACTAAATGCATATATCCCCCTAGAATCATAACTTATTTAAACAATATATATATTAAGATAATCCAAATATAGTATGACGAATATATCAATTGACGACTCCCTTTTTATCTTTCATTGAAACATATTGATAAACATATCTTAAGTTTAAGGAAAGCTAACAACTTACATGTACTAAGATGTGCAATCGAAATGCAATTTTTGAGATAAAATCATTGTACTTGTGTTCAAGTTTCACCCTTAAGAAGAAAAAGAAAAAAAAAAAGCTTATTAGTCATATTAGACATTGTTGTGCCAATAGTTAAAAGATCCTGTATATATATTTGGTGTTCAATATATGGTTTGCTTTACTTCTTTGACTAGGTAGCTAATCATTCCAATTTGTAATGCCAGTTGATCTAGATGGAACGGATTAAAAGCTCATCAAACTTCAAAATAGGGAACGAACGAGCATATAATCCATATTTAATGACTAACATACCGAGATATCAATCATAGATGAGAACTATAATCTAGAACGACTTTCCATTTATGACAGCTATGGTTATATTTTAAGAATTTGTAAGATATTTAACAAACAATTCAAAAATATGTTGATCTAGTAATTAAAATTGAGGATGCTTATATCATTTATATATGTAGCCAAATACAAAAAGTACTTGGGGATTTGCACCAAATATACTGTCAAATTAAGTCCCCTATGCTAGAATGGTTTCAAAAGCTATATATTTATTATGTTAAGATTGTAATTAAATTTATGCTAAGATTAATTAGGTGGAAAGAAAGAGAAAGGCAAAGTGGATGGTAAAAGACGTGGAAGTGCATAATGCCGACTCGGAGAGATGTAGAAAAGCCAAAACCGAAAGCCTCCAACAACATCGATCACATCACCAACTGTTTCCGTTGGAAGAGGTTAAACTCAAAAGTAGGTGAATTATATTTACACGTACGCATGCAACTCTAACAAAGTAGAGACTAATAAAAGGCTCTCAACAAAATAAAAGTGATGCAAAAAAGACGATTGTAATAAGACCACCCCCGAGACAAAAAAACAGTAGCCCTTGTTTTGATTCTATCCCTAATCTGATCTATCCCAATGACGTCCCATCTCTCTCTTTCTCTCTTTTTTTTTGGTTGTTATTTTTTAATGTTTTGAGTTCTTTTGTAAATTTGAATCTTATATATATATATATATATATATATATGTTTGGTTGACGGATTACAATCTTACTAATCATTAAGTAACTACGAGAGTTTTTTTTTTTTTGGGAAAATATTTAGTATTAAACTAAACATTAAACAATCCTTCTCTCAAAGGATATGCCCATGTTATTATCGACTAAGGTATGTCGGAGTTCATTAGGAGGTGGCGAACAAAAGGAACTGCAAAACAATTTTGAGGTGAAGTTGTTATTGTGGCCAAGAACTATCTCAAGTTCTGAGCTAGAGTATAAATTGATAGATGAAAAGTGTACGTGAGAATATATTTTATACTCTAACACGACCCTTAAACGAATTTCATTTGGTTTGAAGCGCGATGCTACAACGATCCCTCCTCATATTGTGCAACGATTTAAATACAGTAGTTGCTAAGCTTTGATCTTGAAATCTCTTAGCTTGCTAAAAAAGATTCTGATATCACATTCAACAATTCCCGCAACTAAATTTAGACTATAATTGAAAGTTCAAAAAAGAAAAATGGTATACTTGAACATATTGTAACATTGCAGATTGCAGTACCTCATCCAACGATAAAGGATTCTCATCCTGCCCGTTTTGCCTGCCTTGGCTTGAATTCTTTTGTGGTACGGTTTATCCACTTTAGAGATAGATGAAGCATCCAAAGAAAGATCAGATAAAGAAGCATATCCTGATTGATTGATTGATTGATGATGATGACGATAAAAATGTCTTTAAAAGGTGACAAGTGCATGGTGTGGATTATGGAAGCTTTGAGACAGGCCATTCGTGGTTTTGTTTTATCTTTGTTGCGCTATGACTTCAATATTTATCCCTTTGTCTCAATTCTAAGTCTCTTTCTCCTATTTCCATTTGTCTTACTGGCTTGGATTATTTTAATTTAAAACTTACTAGCTTGGATTATTCACCTTGTAAGGATAATGTGTCTCTGAAATTCGCATAGTCTTAGAGGATAAGATGTATATGCAATTGAGCACCCCCCCAAAAAAAAACCTTACTTGTTGAGAATTCGAAAGACATGAAAAAAACCTATATATATTGTATGGTGGACCAAATTCATATTTCTTCAAAAAAATGACATAGTTTTCAAACAGACGGTTGTGAGCACGAAAGAAGTGCTCGTCGGATGAGAATGCCAATCTTCAAACGAGGTTAAGCTAAACGTAGATGGAGCCTCTCAACGGTACCCCTAGCCCTGTTAGTGGTGGAGCGGTTTTCCAGGGTCATAGAGCAGAATGATTGTTGTGGTTTGCTGTCAGTCTGGGTATTTGCACAACTGAACACCTTGCACTCCTCAGAGGTATAAAACTTGCCAAGACTAGACAGGCTTCACAACACTATTATCAACATGGATTCTCTAATTTCTAGCAAGAGGGTGTGGGAGCTACCAGGGACGAATCATCCGTACTTTAATTTGATCAAAGAAATCCAACTAATCATAGACCCTGAACTGGACGGTGGAGATCAATCATTGTTATTGAAAGGTGAACACTTCGGCTGATTTTCTAGCTAATTAAGGTGTTAATTACAGAGTACCCTTTAAGGTTTTTGTTCCCCCCGGCCGCGCATCTCTTGGCCACTCTCCTTGAGGATGCGTCAGGTGTTTGGTCCCGACTTGTTCTGGCTTGATGAATTTCTTGGGGCTCCCCCCCTAAAAAAAAAGTAATTTAGTAAGATTTTAAAATTCTCTCTTAATCTCAAGTTGAGTATATTTTAATACCTTATCCATGACAAGATAGATAAGTAATTAAACACGCATAGTTACTTACATGCATGTATCGCTAAAAAAAGGTGAAATTTTATTCTGGTGCCAAGATAACCTAATTAGTCAAGGAGTACGTCATCAGTCAAGGAGGTTCATCTTTTATAGACAAATTGTTGAACGGTAAATTTACCCATTTTATGTGCCCCTTTCACGCACCTTTTGCTCGTATAATAACTTAATTCTTAAGATTTTTACTTGTTTTATTTATATTTTGTAAGAAATAACTTCAAATCAAGCAAACGTCGCGAAAAGGGACGAAGACGAGATAAAATAAAGAAAACCAACCATCTCTTGTTCGTAGCGTGGTTTGGGTAGGTTAGGACTCGTCTGGGTTAATTAGTCCATTCATTGGTAAAATCACAACTCCAAGTCGCCTTTTTTTTGTGTTTGTAACGTAGTTTAGTCATTTCTCTTCTAACCCATCAATCCTGCCTAGCTCGAGATGCTTTAGCTAGCCCTGATAGT
>NCQV01083455.1:4008-18069 GCA_002740545.1 Lophocereus schottii
GCAAGGTGCATTTTCCCTTTTTGTGTTCTCATTGGTTGTTCTCTCGAAAACAGAATTTTACAGCAAATCATTGTGTTTCTGGCTGTCTTGGACCATCGTTGAAGCAAGTAAGTAAGGAACCAGCTGAGCAAACCCTCTTGAGAAGGAAAAACACACAGCAGCTTAACCAGGTTCTAAAAGTTATATTCTGCCCGGTTTTCTGCCCTTTTTTCCCCCAGTCAAAAGTGACCACGATTTTAATTTTAGGCTATGGGGGATACCTTAGGGTGTGTACAAACCCCCAAGTATGGAAATTAGGTTTATGATATGTTTAAGTGGAAGAATTCTACCAAAATATTTTACCTTGTAGTTTCAGACCAAAACTGGCATGCTAGACAAAATGGCTTGATCTCTTTGCTCCAATTAGCATCATTGACTTTTAATCCTTGGACCAGAAAGTTAACATCTAAAGAAAACCCAAAATGCAAAAGTATTGCACTTAAGCCACAATGTAGCTTCAGAAATCAAGTGAACAAAACCGGGTATTTTCTGCCAGTTTAACCCAGTTGCATCTTTGTGGCTCTTTTCTAGAATTTGAGCCATTGCTTAGACTTTAGAACTAGCCTTGGACCTTGCTAGACCCCTAGGACCTTCTTCATTGTCTTCGCTTAAGCGAACTCCATCATCCTCCCCTTGTTGAAAAGATTTAATCCTTAAATCGATAATGTAATCATGGGCTTGGTAAGCACCCAAGTCAGCCACGTGGAACGTAGTTGAAAATCCATAGTCACCTGGTAAATGAACCTTATAAGCACTATCATTAATTCATTCAAGTACCTTAAAATGACCATCAGCTCTTGGCATTAACTTATTCGTCCTTTTCGAGGGAAATCGTTCCTTCGTTAGGTGTGTTTAGATGCGGTCTCCAGGCTGAAAAACCATTTTTTGCTTTGCTTGTTAGCTTGGGCTTCAGTAATTAAGTGAACAAGCAAACAAGCAGCTGCCCTTATGTGAGAGAAAAAGCAACAAGTGGTTTGTCTCCTTTGCACTTTACGGCTGGCCAATGGGAGTTGAGCTACCTTGCTTCACTTATTTTCTGTTGGTTCCCCCTAGGGTTAAGTAGAAAGCTTTATGATTATGTCTAAACCCCTTTAAGAAAGTTAAGCAAGCTTTTTAGACATGACTTGACCCTTAGATTGCTGAGAACTCTCCACAATAGCAGCTAGCAGTACTGGGCAGTTTTCTTGCTAGTTTTGGACGCCTCATTTCACATGTAAAATGGCGGGATGATCAGGATTTTCTTACATGGGAGAAAACTTTGAGATGTGTTCTAACTGCATCAAGTGGAAATTCATATTTTTGCCTTAATGTCCTGCTCCAATGCCCTAGAAAAATCAGACAGCTCAAAACTAGGTCCAGTCTGCACGGTTTATAAAAATAGCCTTGTTCTCTTATTTTTACATGACTAAACCTAAATCTTTTTACATGCCCTAAAATATAAGATCTTGGAGAACCAAAATACCAAAAAATATCAAACTCAAACCTAAGAAGGCCTAAGTAGTAAAACACACAAAACCAGGTATATTCTGCTTTAACCAAGCAGTTAATCCAAAGGATCATTTGGATGGACAAATGAAGTCCAAATGAGGTAAAACTTGTTTTGTTAGAAAGATAAATTATTGAACTTAAAACCATTGTAAGAAATTAGACTTAAACCTTAGAGAAGCCTAAGTAATTAAGCTCTTAAGGACTAGTTTGCTACCGGAATTAAGCCATGTCCTGCTGTTTTACATTTTTAACAAAATATGGATGGTTTGTTTAACTGTTGGCCAGCAAAATTAGATTACCTTGGCTGATTTGCTCATCGAAATTAAGAGGAATGGAGGGATCTCCATCGTTCTCTCCTTATTGAGAAACATTTGACCTCAAATCGATTTAGGTACTCGTCTTCCATACCTTGATGAATTCTGGCTAAAATAAGATCATCCATACAAATAAGTCTCCCTTCACCTTAGAGACACTTTTCCATTCACTCCCCTTGCTGATTTAAATCTGGTTTGGGGGCATCCTTTAGATTTACCATGAACAAGGCCCTTCAATCCTCTTAATTCAGAATTAGGAGCTTTAAGTAATGGTTCACTAAAAGTGAGAAAAAGGCTTAGATGCTCATGGCTTCTTGGTGGGTCGTTGGTGCCCAAAGTGAGAATTTCACCTTCGTCAACTTCTGCTAGTATCTCCTTCAGAGTTCTCTTAAAATCACCCTCAATTTCCTCCTTAATTTCCTCCTCTTCTGTGGCTTTCCATTAGGCTAATGTAACGATCCTTTGGTTTGTAAAATTTAATGCTAAGTGTCCAAATCCTTGGCACTTAAAACATCTTTAGATGCCCTTAGGAATGGGTTTAGGTCTATTTAGAGGTGGTTGGCTATTTGCTGGGTTGGGGGTGGGGCGGAGGGTGGGGAAACCGTGAGTTTATGAAAGGGAATGGGGCTCCCCTTGTTAATGGGCTCGTTTTGAAGTGGGAGCTGTGAAAACTCATGCTTAAGGGGTCCTGATTTTTTTTGTTGCTCAACCATGTAAGTAAGGACACATAACTCATTAAAAATAGCATAGGCTTGCAAATCAACCAAATTAGCATACAGAGGATCAAGTCCTACCAAGTGCCTGACGATTATTTGCTCTTCTGGCTCTTGAAGATCACACTTGATTACTAGTTTCTCAAACTCACGTGTATACTCCTTTACATTCCGATCGACTAGAGTTAAATTAAGAAGTGTGGAGTAGTAATCTTGAACATAGGTTAGGGGAAGAAACCTAGCCTTGAGGTTAGATTTCATCTTCTCCCACGTTCTGGCTTTAAACTTCATTTCTCTTACTCGTTTGGCACACAAGTTTGTCAACTAAAGAGAGGCATACTTTCTGAGCATTAAAGCTACTAGCTTCACCTTCTTGTCTTTGGGAACATCCTTGTATTCAAAAACTCGTTCAACCATGTGTAACCAATTCAGAAACTCTTTAGGATCAAGCTTGAAATCATTGGTGTTAGCTTGAAACCATGGTTCTGGCCAGCTATTCTAAAAGGTTCATCCTCACTAGATGAATCAAGATTATGACTAAACACTTGTTCTTTCCTTCTTGGTTCAGATTGAAGAGGCTCTTCGTTCAGTTTTTGCTTTTGCTTCAAAAAGGCACCAAGCTGTTTTCTTAGGTACTCATTCTAAGCCTTTGTCTCTTGATCACGTTGAGTACCTTCATTGATTTTCTTTATCAGCATCTCAATCTATCTCATGAGTGCATCAAATTTCTCTTTCAAACTTATGTATGTCTCAAGGGGGGAAGGATCCCAAGCTAACACACATCAAAGAAGACCAAAAACACAAGGGTATGTGATGACTCAAGGTGGCACGGTCGTGCCTAGGAGCATGGATAGGCCGTGCCACTTTTCTGGTTGCCGCGACTGAAAAATGCTCCCTTTAGCCTAATTGTGTGTTCTTTGTGATGGATGTTTTTGCTAGGCCTTTTGGATGATTGAGGCCATGGATTTGGATGGGATGAAGAGTATGAGCGATGTAAGAGTGAGGGGATTTGAAGGAGTTTTAAAGTAAGAGATTATTAACTTCTAAACTCAAGCTAATAATCCTACCTTAATCCACCCTTAATCTGGTTGTTGCAAGCAAAAGTAGGATAGGCTAAACTCAATAAAAGGATACAGAAACACCACCAATCTTGAGTTTAGGGCCCTTAATATTGATTACGATACAGATATCACCACTTAATCAAGGTTAAGAATTGACTTGAAGACCACCTTAATTGGCGTAATTAAGGACAAGCAAGCAAGATTTGAGAGAGAACGCTACAAGCCTTCAAACTGAATTTTCATACAATAAGCTAAATGATTTTTCATATGGCCATGCCTTCCCCTTTGTATGCATGCCTAACAAGCACACAACCAAGCTAGCACCTCACTGACCTTTCCTTCCCAAGGAGGAAAGGTGTTAATTAGCTAATAACACCCGGTTTAGAGTAAACCGATTACAATCTTAATTTAGCTAGCTTAATTACTTTCTTTAACAATAAGTAAAGCAAGACAAATGATGTTTACAATGTTTTTAGCTTAAACATAAGCTTAAACAGCCAAGAACTCAGCTCTCTTGCAAGTGGACAGCCCCAAAGTGGTGGTTGCTTTTCGGCTAGCCAATAACAAGTAGGGAACATCTTCTCTTGCAGCTCTTCTCTCATTGGTCGACCTTCTGAAGGTTGCAGCCCATCATTGGTGCCTTGGGACGTGTGCCAAGCCTTAAGGGGTGTGCCAAATCTGCTGAATTGAAGAAAACCCACCGGTGAAGGCAAAAATAAACCAGAACAGCAAACCGGGTTCAAGGACAGGTTTGTGGCCGGTTTGGGGACTAGATTTAACCTTGACAAAAGTGGGTTTGACTCTGGTTTTAGACCATGGGAGAAATTTTAGGATGTGTATAAACCCCCCCAATCAAGAAATTAAGGTTAAACAAAGTTTAAGCGGGGTAATCAAGCTTAAAGACAAAATTGTGCGGATTAGGTGCTAATCTAGCCGGTTTACCAAAACACCTTGTTCTCCCTTTCTTCAATTTGGATAATGGTGAACTAATGCTGGGACATAAAAGGGGACATCTTTAGGTTTACTAAAATGCAAAAATTCAAAACTTAAGCCTCCTTGGAGCTTAGGAAATCAAGTGCACAATACCGGGTAAATTTTGGTCCTTGTACCCGTGGGTACCTCCTTGGCTTCCTTGGACAATTTGGATGATTGCTTCTATTTTGGGGCTTGTGTTGGACTTGATTGACTTGTTTGATCTTATTCATTGCTAATGGTGGTGGGGACGACATCATCCTATCCTTGTTGAGAAGATTGAATCCTCAAATCGGCAAGGTAATCATCTTCATGGTAAGCTTGCAAATCAGCTACATTGAATGTGGCTATCACTCCATAATCACCTGGCAAATCAACCCTGTAAGCATTATCATTAATACGTTCAAGTACCTCAAAAGGACTATCTACTCGTGGCATAAGCTTGTTCTTTCGTTTGGATGGGAATCTCTCCTTCCTAAGATGGATCCATACGAGGTCTAATCTTTCTCCTATGCTGGTTGGCTTAAGCTTGATAGGCTTCATTAGACTTTTCAATCTTGCTCCTCACCAACTCATGAACCTTCTTGATTTGTTCTACCCTTCCTGCTGCATCTGGATGTGGGTTTTGATCGAAGCACCATGGAATGAGATCAAGTGGACCGAGGGGATCAATCCCATAGACCACCTTGAATGGAGAGAGGCCAGTAGCCCTGCCAGGTGCCCTGTTATAAGCAAACTCTGTATGGGGTAAAAGCAAATCCCAAGCTTTGGCATAAGGTTTAATCAAAGTTCTTAGGAGAGTCCCTAATGTTCGATTAGTAACCTCAGTTTATCCATCAGTTTGTGGATGACAAGTGGTACTATATTTCAGCTTAGAACCCATCTTTTTCCACAAGGTAATCCAAAAATGACTCAAAAACTTAGTATCCCTGTCAGAAACAATTCACCTGGGAATACCATTCAACCTCACTACTTCTCTAAACTACAATTCAACAATGTGAGTAGCATCATTTGTTTTGTTACATGGAATAAAATGAGACGCCTTAGAAAACCTATCAACAACAACAAGAACAGAGTATTTCTTCCTTTGTGTTTTAAGTAAGCCAAGAATAAAGTGCATACTTACATCAACCCATGGTGAAGTGGGGATTGGCAATGTAGTATACAAACCATGGGGTAGTGGATGACTCTTTGCCACTTTACAAGTTCTATATCTTTTGAGTATGTCTTGGACGTCTCTTTCCATAGCTAGCCAATAATAATGCTCTCTTGGCATGATAACAGTCATGCTTTCTCCATAGTGCCCAGCTAATGATCCTCCACGAACCTCTGATGGAGGTCCATCCACAGGGTCCATTAATGTTCAAATGATCCAAAATAATCAAGAAACTAAGTCCAAAGCCACGGCCATTAGTTGTTTGGTGAAGAACATTGAAGGTGATGCACCTGGTTTTTCATCCAAACTTTCACCCGAGTTTTGTTACTTGATTTCTCAAGTCTAATCCAAGCTTAAGTTCTTGTTTTTTTGGTGTGCTTATAAGCTTAGGGTCTTAGCTTTCACATCCAATTGGAATTACCAGCTTTGGAGTTCAATTGGTTAGTGAATTAAGCTAATTAGTAAACTTGTGCTGTGTTGGAGTCAATTCTACACGGTTTGGGGAATCAGGCTATTTTAGGTGGTAAATCACGTCCAAATGCTTTAATTGAAAAAGGTGGTTAAAGTAGACATCTTAAGGTTTCCTTCCACGTAAAGAAAGCGCAGATTACTCAGCATTTGAGGTATCAACCATGAGGCACTAGACAAGGCAGAAACCAGCACCTAGACACCCAGTTACTTAGCTAGGTGGTTTTCCGTCCTAGATGGGTTTGCTAGAGGTGTGTGCTTGCCTACTTGGTCACCTTGAGCTGCTTGGTAAGCTACCACTCAGCCACATAGGAGTGAGACACATGGAAGCAAGAAGAAGGCGACACTTAGCAAGCTGTGAACCGGCCACACTCACTCTATATGGCAGCCATGCATTCATCAAACTTTTGAGGTGGCAGCCATGTGAAAATTACCTCTCTTGAAGGGAAATTGAGTCAACAAGGTTTTGCAATGCTTAGGAAAGAGTTTAAGGAGGAAATCTTGTGTTTTGTAGCTTAAACTTTCTGCTTATATATGTTTAAGCTTAAACCGTGTACTAATTAGCCTATGATTAGCTTAATGACTTTCCTTGCCTAGAAGGAAAGCCTTTTTTGTGTATTCACAAGGCCATATACGTGCCTTTGCTGTTCGTTTGTGAAATATAAGCTTGAGTATTGAAATTACGAAAAGACTTTATGTTTTGAGTTTCTCTTAAACACTTAACTTGCTTATCCTTAATTAGGCCGATTAAGGTGGTGACGAAGTGAGTCTTAATCCTTGGTTAGCTGGTGTATCTTATCCTAATCAAAGATTGAGGGCCCCAAGCTAAGTGATTATTGGTGTATCTTATCTAATTACATATTTTAGAACTATCCAAACACATTGAAGACACTTAAAGTTCTTAAACTTAGCCTTCGGATTCCTTAAACCGTGAGCCCTCTTTGTGTTCTAATCAGTGGGCTTCTTATTCTTTTTCATTCCAGACATTCCCTGTCCTTTCTCATACTCTTTTTAAGCTTCATCAAGGCGAAGACATCTTGCTTTGATTCAGTTTTTCCCTAAACGCAAAAAGCACCTCAAGTCGTGAACTTTCACAAACTCTAGGGTGCAACACAGCAAGTTGGCATGGCCATACCCTTGAACCTACCACACGCCTTTCCCAGCTAATCTCTGAATCCTAAACTCAAACACAAGTTTGTCCTACCCAAACTCTGACATTGCATTCTAGCATGACTATGGAAGAGAAACTTAAAGCCATGGCCAAGCAAATGTACGAAATTTCTATAGCCAATCAAGAACTCAAGGCTAGAAATGAGTACTTGAGAAAACAGCTTGGAAGCAACATGAAACAAAAACAAAAGTTGCAGGAGGATAGTGAACGAATTGGAACGCATTATGGCAGAAAAGAGGAAGCTAGCAATGCGTTATCTTTCTCTGATGATGAAGTACCACTCGAAATGACAAGAAGAGGAGTACGACCTACTTTCAACTCAAATGATTTCAAAGTTGAAATTCATGAGTTTGAGGGTAAGCTAGACCCAGATGAATTCCTTGAATGGTTACAAACTGTTGAATGAATTTTTGAGTACAGGAAAATTCTAGAGGACCGGAAGGTGAAATTGGTTGGTCTTAGACTGAGGAAATATGCCTCCTTATGGTGGATAAACCTTAATGCTAAGAGGACTTGAGAAAGGAAGAGAAAAATCAATACTTGGGACAAGCTGAAATCAAAGATGAAAGCACGGTTCTTACCGTCTACTTATGTCCAAGACAACTACATGCTCTTTCACCATCTCAATCAAGGCAAAATCAATGTAGAAGAATACACATGTGTGTTTGACAAACTCATGATTAAGTGTGACATTCATGAACTTGAAGAACAAACCGTGGTTTGTTACCTAGGAGGGCATGATCTTAGGATAGCCAACGTGGTTAAATTGTAAGCCTATACCACCTTTGACGAAGTATGTGTTCTAGCATATAAGGTGGAACAACAAAGAAGATCCAAGATAAATATTCATGATTCTTGCAAGCCCTATTCTGCACCAAACCGTAGGCAACCCTTCAATAAGGGGAGTGCCACACCTCAGCCTAACCCATCAACTCTTTTCCCAACTATTCCACGAAAGAACCAAGCTCCTCGAAGGCCGCCACCACCGAATCCCCCACGTCCAAACCCATACCCCACAAGCCAAAGGAGGTGTTATAAGTGCCAAGGATTAGGACATATTGCTTCTGATTGTCCTAGTCGCAAGGTAGTCACTTTAGCTGAATGGGAAGCTATAGAGGGAGAATTTGCCGAGGAGAAAGAGGAGGAAAAGGAAGAAGATGTTGAGGGAGATCATGAAGAAGTTCAGGAGGAGCTTGTGGAAAATGCAGATTAAGGTGAAATGCCAGTAATTCGAAGGGTATTGAGTAACCAACGAGTTGCTAAGGATGAACAGCGTGAGAACATCTTTCACTCATGGTGTACAGCCCAAGACAAAGTTTGTTCCTTAATCATCGATGAAGGAAGTTGTGCCAACATTGTTTCATTACGCATGATTAAGAAATTGAGCCTTCAGGCTATGGCACATCCACACCCGTAAAATATTCAATGGCTAAATCAAAGCAAGGGAATACAGGTTCATTCTCGTTGCTTGATTTCATTCTCTCTTGGTAAGAACTACCAAGATGAACTTTGGTGTGATATTATCCCCATGGATACTTGGTACATTTTACTAGGGAGGCCATGGATGCATGATAGGAACGCCATACATTATGGTTACCTAAACACCTATTTTTTTACCAAAGATGACAAGAAAATTACCCTTAATCCGATGTCACCATCTGCACACCACAAAATGAAACCACAAAAAAGCCAAAATTAATCTGACTCGCTTTTGACATATGGCGAACCACTTTTGAAGCCTGCTGAACCTGATTTGAAGGCTTTGAAAGAGTCGATATTGCACGTACAAGATGAACCAGATACACCACTTCCATCTCATCCTGTAGCCAAGGCCATATTGGATTAGTTTAGTCACCTATTTCCTGATGAGATACCTTCGGGCTTACCACCTAAGCGTGACATTCAACATCATATTGACTTTATCCCAGGATCCATTCTGCCGAACAAACCAGCCTCTAGAACAAACCCAAAAGAAGCCCGAGAGATTCAATGTCAAGTTGAAGAATTGATGTCTAAGGGGTTGGTACGAGAATCCTTGAGTCCGTGTGCTGTCCCAACTCTCTTGGTTCCAAAGAAGGATGGTAGTATGAGGATGTGTGTTGATAGTAGGGCCATAAACAAAATTACTATCAAGTATAGGTATCCTATCCATAGGCTTGAATATATGTTGAATGAGTTACATGGCTCTAAGGTGTTTAGTGAGATTGATTTGAGCAGTGGTTTTTATCAGATTCGTATTAGGGAGGGTAATGAGTGAAAAACTGCTTTTAAGACTAAAGGTGGATTATATGAATGGTTAGTCATGCCCTTTGGTCTTTCCAGTGCCCCTAGTACGTTTATGAGGTTGATGAATCAAGTATTTCAGCCATACTTAGGCAAGTTCGTGGTCGTTTACTTTGATGATATATTGGTATTTGGCAAGGATGCGCAAGAGCATCAAGATCATTTAACTCAAGTGATGCTCATTCTTAAAAAGGAAAAATTATTTAGCAACCTTAAGAAGTGTACCTTCTTTACCCATGAAGTTACCTTCTTAGGTTATATTGTTTCAGAAGATGGAATCAAGGCGGACGAAATCAAGATTGAGGCTATTCGAACTTGGCCTATTCCTAAAAGTATTTATGATGTTCGAAGCTTTGAGGGCTTAGCTTCTTTCTACAGGAGATTCATACGCAATTTCAAAACCATTTTAGCTCCTATGACTGAAGTTCTTAAGGGTTCCTCATTCACTTGGAATCCTAAAGCTCAAGCAGCCTTTGAAGAAGTGAAGGAAAGACTACCTCAAGCACCGATCCTAGCTTTACCTTTCTTTGAGAAAGTCTTTGAAGTTGAGTGCGATGCTTCTGGAGTTGGTATTGGTGGTATTCTTACTAAGGAAGGATGTCCTTTAGCCTTCTTCAGTGAGAAGTTATGTGATATCAGAAAGAGATATTCAACCTATGACAAAGAGTTCTATGTAATCGTTCGATGCTTAGAACATCAGAATCGTTATTTGATTGCCAGTGAGTTTATTCTGCATTCAGATCATGAGGCTTTGAAGTATATTCAAGGTCAACATAAATTAAACTCACGCTATGCCGAATGGGTTGAGTTTCTCCAGTCCTTTCACTTCACTATCAAGCATAAGTTCGACAAGATGAATGAAGGCGCCGATGCCCTTTCTCGGCGTTATCTATTTTTATTTCAATTAGATTCTTGTATCCTTGGATTTGAGCATCTAAAGGCATTTTACTAGGATGATGAAGATTTTGGGGTGTTACATTCTGAATGCACCAAACATCCCAAAGGGGATTTCCTAGTTCAAGACGGCTTTCTCTTTAAGGGTGCTCGATTATGTGTCCCTAAATGCAGTGCACGTGGGTTATTGATTCAAGAAGTCCATGCTGGATCTTTAGCTCGTCATTTTGGTGAAGAGAAGACCGTAATCACGCTGAGGGAACATTATTATTGGCCAGGCATGGAGAAGGACGTTCAAGATATCATTAGAAGATGCAGTACATGTCAAATTACAAAGAGTTATTCGTTCCCCCAAGGGCTTTACACGCCACTACCTATTCCCATGTTCCCTTAGGTAGACGTTAGTATGGATTTCATACTTGGTTTACCAAAGACACAAAGGAATAAAGATTCTATCTTCATGGTGGTGGATCGATTTTTAAAGATGGCTCATTTTATTCCCTGCAACAAAACTAATGATGCTACTCATGTCGCTAAGCTCTACTTTAAGGAGGTGATGAGATTACATGGAATTCCCCGTTCCATTGTCTCAAATCGAGATATCAAGTTCTTAAGTCACTTTTGGATTACTTTGTGGAAGCAATTGGGTACCAAACTCAAATACAGTACCACTTGTCATCCACAAACAAATGGGCAAACGGAGGTTACTAATCGAACCCTTGGTGCTCTATTAAGGGTTTTGATTAAACACCAAGCAAAAGCGTGGGATCTGTTACTTCCACATGCTGAGTTTGCATACAACAAGACTCCTAGCAAGGCTACTGGTTTATCACCCTTCAATGTGGTCTATGGGATTGATCCCCTCAATCCACTTGATCTTATTCCTCGACCATTGAATTAAAGGCCTAGTGCGGATGCTGCAGCTAGAGTGGAAGAAATCCAAAAGTTACATGAGTTAGTAAAGGCCTAGACTGAGAAAATGACCCTATCATACACGGCCCAAGCTAACAAGGATGAGAGAGAAGCTTTTCAAGCCAGGCGACTTGGTATGGATACATCTACGCAAAGAGCGTTTTCCTTCCAAAAGGGAAAATAAGTTGATTCCACGAGCAGATGGTCCATTCGAGGTTTTGGAGAAGATTAATGATAATGCTTATAAGGTGGAATTACTAGGAGATTATGGAGTATCAACTATGTTTACAGTGCTGATTTAAGTCCTTATGAAGCAGATGACTATCTTTCAGATTTGAGGATCAAATCTTCCCAACAAGGGGAGAATGATGTAGGTCCATCCACAAGGTCCATTAATGTTCAAATGATCCAAAATAATCAAGAAACTAAGTCCAAAACCATGGCCAATAGTTGTTTGGTGAAGAACATTGAAGGTGATGCACCCTGTTTTTTATCCGGATTTTCACCCAGTTTTTGTTACTTGATTTCTCAAGTTTAATCCTAGCTTAAGTGCTTGTTTTTTTGGTATGATTACAAGCTTATGGTCTTAGCTTCCATATCCAATTGGAATTACCAGCTTTGGAGTTCAATTGGTTAGTGAATAAAGCCAATTAGTAAACATGTACTGTTTTGGAGTCAATTTTGCACGGTTTGGGGAATCAGGCTGTTTCAGGCGGTAAATGATGTCCAAATGCTTTCATTCAAAAATAAGGGTAAACTAGAAATCTTAAGGTTTCCTTCCACGCAAAGAAAGCTCAGATTACCTAGCATTTGAGGGGTCAACCATGAGGCACAAGACAAGGCAGAAACCGGTACCTAGACACCTGGTGACTTAGCTAGGTGGTTTTCCCTCCCAGATGGGTTTACGAAAGGTGTGTGCCTGCCTACTTGGTCACCTTGAGCTGCTTGGTATGCTTCCACTCAGCGACATAGGAGTGAGACACGTGGAAGCAAGAAGAAGCCGACACTTTACAAGCTATGAACCGACCACACTCACTCTAGATGGCAGCCATGTATTCATCAACCTTTTGAGGTGGCAGCCATGTGAAACTTACCTCTCTTGAAGGTAAATTGAGTCAACGACATTTCTTAATGCTCAGGAAAGAGTTTAATAAGGAAATCTTGTGTTTTATAGCTTAAACTTTCAACTTATGTATGTTCAAGCTTAAACCGTGTACTACTTAGCCTAGGATTAGCTTAATGACTTTCCTTACCTAGAAGGAAAGCCTTTTTCGTGTACTCACAAGGCCATATAAGTGCCTTTGCTATTCTTTTGTGAAATATCGGCTTGAGTATTGAAATTAAGAAAAGACTTTGTGTCTTCAGTTTCTCTTAAACACTTAACTTGCTTATCCTTAATTAGGCCGATTAAGGTGGTGACCAAGTGAGTCTTAATCCTTGGTTAGGTGGTGTATCTTATCTCAATCAAAGATTGAGGGCCCTAAGCTAAGTGATTAGTGGTGCATCTTATCTAATCACATAGTTTAGAACTATCTAAACACATTGAAGACACTTAAAGTTCCTAAAGGTAGCTTTCGGGTTCCTTAAACAGTGAGCTCTCTTTGTGTTCTAATCAGTGGGCTTCTTATTCTTTTTCATTCCACACATTCCCTATCCTTTCTCATACTCTTTTCAAGCTTGATCAAGGCTAAGACATCTTGCTTTGATTCAGTTTTTCACTAAACACAAAAACCACTTCAAACTGTGAACTTTCACAAACTCTAAGCGTGCAAGGCAACAAGTTGGCATGGCCATACCGTGCCACCAAGCACAACCGTGCCCCCCTTGAACCGTGAGTTCTCACTTGTTTTGGTTGTATTCTTATTGTAAGTTGGCTTGGGTTGTTCCTTCCCTTGAGACTTACATCGACCTCTCTAATTAATAGCTCTCTTGTGGTACACCTTGGAATACATAATCGAGCTCCCTTGAATAGAAAGCCTTCCTGAAAATGAAAATCTCCCTTGGGGTGTTTAGAACATTCAGCATATAATGCCCCAAAGTCTTCATCATTGTCATATAGAATCTTTAGATGCTTAAAACCAAGTATATAAGCATCTAATTGGAATAATAAGAGATACCTCCGCGATAGAGCATCTGCACCTTGATTGAGTTTACCTGACTTGTGCCTGATGGTGAAATGATATGATTGCATAAACTCAACCCACTTGCATGCCTAGAGTTTAACTTATGCTATCCTTGTATATACTTCAATGCTCCATGGTCAGAATGCAAGATAAACTCACTAGCAATGAGATAATGACTCTAATGCTCTAAACATCTCACAATAGCATAAAACTCTTTATCATAGGTGGAATACTTTCTTCTGGATTCACATAACTTCTCATTAAAGAAGGCTAGGGGTTTGCCTTCTTGTACGAACTCCACCAATACCTACACCAGAGGCATCACATTCAACTTCAAATATCTTACCAAAGCATGGTAAAGTGAGAGTCGGTGCTTGAGTAAGATTTGATTTGATATCTTTAAAGGCAGATTGAGCTTTGGGAGTCCATACAAAGGATGTCCCTTTGATCACTTCAGTCATAGGAGC
>NCQV01083457.1:0-16509 GCA_002740545.1 Lophocereus schottii
TCTCCTTCCATTGCTTTCCCCATCCTCTTGGCTTCCCCTTGAGGATACATCATAAGACCTTCGATCGCTTTCAAGCTCATTCTGATTCAAAACTTAACTCAAAATACTTAGTTAGGGTGTAACCCAAATTAGATTCGTAATAAAAACTTCAGTTGTCATTCTATAGCTCGTTTCTATTCCTTTTAAAACTCAAGATGGGTGTATAAATAATCTAAAGGCTTAAAATATTCTCAAACTTGCTACTATTTAAAAACTTAAAGTACTTGACTCGTTTATGTGGCAAATTAAGGTTTCTTTTTATATTTTCATCACAAATGCTTCTTAAAGTCATTATGGACTTAGTAGCTCTTTAATCGGAACTCAATAGAGGCTTACGTAAGTAGATAACATGCAAATAAGCTAAGCTGCATATTTAGCACCTTAAGGTGCTCCTTTTTCGGTCGTTTAAATTCTTTTACACATGAGGAGGGGTCATATCCAAACCAATGCTTTAAAAACTTTTCGAACCTAATTTTAGTTTCTTTTGAACTTCCTAAACCTATCGAATATTCAGTCGAGTCACTAACTGAGCAGTTCGACAGTATATGATCTTTTTACACTTTAGATGTCCTAACACCCGAATAAACAACTGACAAACGTAAAAGTATTTTCAAACTTGTAAAACAAACTTTCTAAATGACCATTTCTTTTTAAAGATGTCTAAAGTTTCAGGAATTAATCATATAACGTCACGTAGTATATCAAGGGAAAAGGGGTTCACACATAGCACATTCATACATTTCATATCACAACTCATTAAGCCACACATGGTCTTGCAATCCACACAATTGTGGCAATTCACAACCCTATCTCCCTCCTCAGACAGCACCAACCATAAGAAGCTCAAATTTCTCATTAGTTCTACCTCAAACCATCCAACTATCAAGCTCGATTCAATATTGACATGTACAAACGAACAATACAGAAAACGATCGTACATAGGTATAATATTCATGCTTAATGGCCAATTTAGAATTTAACGCACTAAACTGATGCAAATAGAAACTTCAAGCAGTATTTACTTTCTTGTTCGCAAACCAATATACATGGGCATAGTGTTTCCTTTGTAATTACCAAGAATAAACCATTAACATGCTCAGACTGATTAGCCATAACTTTTAGACGTAATTCAGTTTATGCCACAATTACTTCAACGACTCAACTACCACCCCTAAGCATTAAATAGTCCTTTGAATGCGACAACTGATGCTACAATAGCCCACTGTCAACATTCTATTTACTTTCAGGTCCTTAATTTAATCAGTCCATTCAACCATGCATTTACTTAACAAGCGATTAACCAAAATCATAACCATGCTTGTAATTTCTCAATATCGATTCTAATTTATCCAAACTAACTACTATTCTCATAGTCGACATGCACTAGCTAATTTAGTTAAATTCATTAAAAAATAGCAGTAATTTAGGAACCCTCACCTTGAACGATTGAACCCAGGCTAGAGGCTCGATTCACGGCTGTGGCTCGACTTTAGGGGCTTTCCAATCCTTCGCCTCTTACTTACCCATGCTCGAACAGGACCCAAATCACCCCCAAATTCCTGAAAATTCGAACCCTAAAACAGACCCAAACTCACTTACTGATTGAAATTGAATTGGGTGTTTGAAAATAGCGAATTTTACCTTCAAATTATAGAGATTTCAAAACAACTAAACGTTGAATTGCGTGGCTGGCTTTTACAGGTATTGGGACGCCGAATTCATGCTCCAAACCCACCGAAAAGCCTGGTGGGTTCGCTCGATTTCATTCAGATTTCGCACCAAACGGAAGCTAGCGCATGGAGAAGGCCGAATGGATGAGATTTGCGGTTGTGAGGGGCGAGATTCTGCTCGAATTCGAGCTCCGTCTGTGCGTCCATGGTGGACATGAGAGGAGGAAGAAGAGCAGAGAGGGGAGAGAGGAATGTCGGGTCGGGAGGGTCGCGGGCAGGAGGAGAAAAAAAGGGGGGTGTCACGCGTATTTACTAAAATGCCCCTTTATCTCTTTATATATTATTTTTTTTCCCCAAGCTGATTCATAATCAATACCGCTAGTCTAATTCGTAACCCGAATTCTAAATCCAAATCGATAATAACATAATCCTTCATCAATTATTCAGTCCCAAATCTTTCAAGGTTCGATTTAATAACGTCAAACTTCTTCTAAAGTTGACAACCTAATCGTATTTGGGTTCCTACTTAAATTAGTACTCACTAATAACCGTTAATAACGCTTATTAAAAATCAACGAAATATTTTCAAAACTAATAATAATATTAATAATAATAATAACAGTGATAATAACATCCTTTTAATAAAATTAACGCTCACATAGGCACTTAGAAAATAATTTTAGCTCATATCGCTAATAAAATACGGTTTTCATAATGCAAAAAAGGCTTCACGAATAACTTAGCGGAATATAAAGTACCCAGGTATTACAGGTGATCTGGTCCTAAGAAGAACAGAAGGAGTTGGAAAGCACCCTAGAAGTTGGGACTATACTAGGAAGGACCATACAACACTAAGGAGGAAGTATTTTAAGGTGTTGAGATAATGCTCACACTAGGGGGCAAAATGTTCCAGACACTTGGCATGTGGACAATCTCAAATTAATGGAAACGTGCAAGGGAAAACAAGAATGGGTGAAGAACACAAGCTAGAACCAAAGATAGCTCACGGCTTGGTAGGGACCCAGAAGCCAACTTAAGGCACTTCAAGTGTTTTCAAATGAATTTGCGATAGTTCTAAAGTAGATGATCAATGAGATACAACACTAACCACTAGCATAGGGCCCTTAATCTTGGAATAGGATAGGATGTACCACCTAACTAAGGATTAAGACTCACTTGATCACCACCTTAATTGCCCTAATTAAGGATAAGCAAGTTAAGTGTTTAAAGGAAACTCAAAGACATAAAGTCTTTACTCTTAACGCTCACATAAGCACTTAGAAAATAATTTTAGCTCATATCGCTAATAAAATACGATTTTCATAACGCAAAAAGGCGTTACGAATAACTTAACGGAATATGAAGTACGCAGGTATTACAGGTGATCTGGTCCTAAGAAGAATGGAATTAGTTGGAAAGCACCCTAGAAGTTGGGACTATACTAGGACGGACCATACAACATTAAGGAGGAAGTATTTTAAGGTGTTGAGATAATTCTCACACTAGGGGACAAAATGTTCCAGACACTTGGCATGTGGACAATCTCAAATTAATGGAAACATATAAGGGAAAACAAGAATGGGTGAAGAACACAAGCTAGAACCAAAGATAGCTCACGGCTTGGTAGGGACCCGAAAGCTAACTTAAGGAACTTCAAGTGTTTTCAAATGAATTTGGGATAGTTCTACAGTAGATGATCAATGAGATACACCACTAACCACTAGCTTAGGGCCCTTAATCTTGTAATAGGATAGGATGCACCACCTAACCAAGGTTAAGACTCACTTGATCACCACCTTAATCGCCCTAATTAAGGATAAGCAAGTTAAGTGTTTAAAGGAAACTCAAAGACACAAAGTCTTTACTCTTAATTCAAAATTCAAGTGTATTTCTTACAAAATGAACATTCAAGGCATTTAAATTCCTTGAGTATACACGAAATGGACTTTCCTAGCTTTCCTTCTAAGCTAGCAAAGTCATTAAACTAATTTAAGCTAACTAGTACACGGTTTGAGCTTAATCATGGCTAATCTGAAATTTTAAGGCACAAAATACATGTTTAAGCTTTTAAAGACTTTTCCTAAGTAATAAGTANNNTAGGTGACTCATTTTCCTCTCTAGGAAGGCAAACATTACATGGCTACTACCTCAAAAGGCTAAAGAATACATGGCTGCCATGTAAAGCATGTGTGGTCGGTTCATAACTTGCAAAATGGCGGCTCCCTCTCGCTCCATGTGTCACATTTATGTGTGACTGGGTGGCAACTTGACTAAGCACCTCAAGACAACCAACAAAGTAGGCATACACCTGAAGCAAACCCACTTAGAAGGGAAAATCACTTAGCTAAGTATACGGGTGTCAAGGTGGCCGTTTCTGCCTGGTTTTGTGCTGCATGGTTAACACCTCAAATGCCGAGTAATCTGAGCTTTCCTTACATGGAAGGAATCCTTAAGATGTCTAGAACACTCTTCCTTTTAAAGCAAAGCATTTGGACATCATTTTCCCCTTGAAATAGGCTGAACAATCGAACCGTGTAGAATCAGGTCAAAAACAGCGTAGGACTGAAAATGAGTTTCGTTCGCTGACCAATTGAACTCCAAATCTGGTAATTCTAATTGGACATGAAAGCTAAGGTCCTAAACTTGTAACAAAACCAAAATCGAGCACTTAAACTTGGATTAAACTAAAGAAACTTGGCAGCAAAAATCGGATGAAAATCCGGATGAATAACCGGGTATATCATCTTAAATGTTCTTCACCAAATGACTTATGGTCATGGCTTTGGACCTCATTTCTTGATTGTTTTGGATCATTTGAACATTAATGGACCTGGTGGATGGACCTCCATCATTCTCCCCTTGTTGGGAAGATTTGACCCTCAAATCTGAAAGAAAATCATCTGCTTCATAAGGACTTAAATCAGCAACGTTAAAAGTAGCTGATACTCCATAATCTCCCTATAACTCCACCTTATAAGCATTATCATTAATCTTCTCCAAAACCACAAATGGACCATCTGCTCGTGGCATCAACTTGGTTTTCCTTTTGGAAGGAAAACATTCTTTGCATAGATGTATCCAAACTAAGTCACCTGGCTTGAAAAGCTTCTCTCATTTATGCTTGTTAGCTTGGGCCGTATAAGATAATCTAGTCTTCTCAATTTTGGCCTTCACTAACACATGTAACTTTCAGATTTGTTCCACTTTAGCTACAGCATCCGCATTAGGGCTTTGATCTAACGGACGGGGAACAAGATCAAGTGGACTTAGGGGATCAATCCCATAGACCACCTTGAACGGTGAGAGACCAGTAGCCTTGCTTGGAGTCTTATTGTATGCAAACTTAGCATGTGGAAGTAATAAATCCCAAGCTTTTGCTTGATGTTTAATCAAAACCCTTAAAAGAGTGCCAAGGGTTCGATTTGTAACTTCTGTTTGCCCATCTGTTTGTGGATGACAGGTGGTACTGTATTTGAGTTTAGTACCCAGTTTCTTCTGTAAAGTGATCCAAAAGTGACTGAAGAACTTGGTATCTCGATCTGAGACAATGGAACGGGGAATTCCATGTAGTCTCATAGCCTCGTTAAAATAGAGCTCAGCAATATGAGTAGTATCATTAGTTTTGTTGCAGGGGATAAAGTGAGCCATCTTAGAAAATCGATCTACCACCACGAAGATAGAATCCTTATTCCTTTGTGTCTTTGGTAAACTAAGTATGAAATACATACTTACGTCTACCCAATGCAATGTGGGAATACGGAATGGCGTGTATAACCCTTGGGGAAGTGAATGATTCTTTGCAACTTGACATGTACCGCATCTTCTAATGATGTCTTGAACATTTTTCTCCATGCCTAGCTAATAATAATGTTCTCTAAGCATAATTAGGGTCTTGTCTTGACCAAAATGGCCAGCTAATGATCCAGCATGGGCTTCTTGAATTAGTAACTCATAAAGAGAAAGCCTTCTTGAACTAAGAAATCCCTTTTGGGATGCTTGGTGCATTCAGAATATAACACCCCAAAGTCTTCATCTTCTTGATATAATGCCTTTAGATGCTCAAATCCAAGGATACAAGCATCTAATTGAAATAATAATAGATAACGCCGAGAAAGTGCATCGGCGCCTTGATTCAACTTGCCGGACTTATGCTTGATAGTGAAGTAAAAGGACTGGAGAAATTCAACCCATTTGGCATGGCGTGAGTTTAATTTATGTTGGCCTTGAATATACTTCAAAGCCTCATGATCTGAATGCAGAATAAACTCACTGGCAATCAAATAATGATTCCAATGTTCTAGGCATTGAACGATTGCATAGAACTCTTTGTCATAAGTTAAATATCTGTTTCTGGTATCACATAACTTCTCACTGAAGAAGGCCAAAGGACGTCCTTCTTGAGTAAGAATGCCGCCAATACCAACTCTAGAAGCGTCGCATTCAACTTCAAAGAGTTTCTCGAAGCAAGGTAAGGCTAAGATCGGTGCTTGGGTTAGTCTTTCTTTCACTTCTTCAAAGATAGCTTGGGCTTTAGGATTCTAAGTGAATGAGGAACCCTTAAGAACTTCAGTCATGGGAGCTAAAATGGTGCTAAAATTGCGTATGAATCTCTTGTAGAAAGAAGCTAAGCCATGAAGGCTTTGAACATCATGAAAACTTGTGGGAATTGGCCAAGTCCGAATAGCCTCAATCTTACTTTCATCTGCCTTAATTCCATCATCAGAAACATATAACCTAAGAAGGTACACTTCTTAAGGTTGCCAAATAGTTTCTCCTTTTCAAGAATGAGCATCACCTGAGTTAAACGATCTTGATGCTCCTACTCATTCTTGCTAAACACTAATATATCATCAAAGTAAACGACCATAAACTTGGCCAAGTATGGTCGAAATACTTGATTCATCAATCTCGTAAACGTATTAGGGGTATTGGAAAGACCAAAAGGCATAACCAACCGTTCATACAATCCACCTTTAGTCTTAGAAGCAGTTTTCCACTCATCACCCTCCCTAATACCAATCTGATAATAACCACTTCTCGAATCAATCTTACTAAACACCTTAGAGCCATGTAACTCATCCAATATATCTTCAAGCCTAGGTATAGGATACCTATATTTGATAGTATTTTTGTTAATGGCCCTACTATCAACACACATCGTCATACTACCATCCTTTTTTGGGACCAAAAGAGCCGGAACAGCACACGGACTCAAGGACTCTCGTACCAACCCTTTAGATATCAACTCTTCAATTTGACGTTGAATCTCCTGGGTTTCTTTTGGATTTGTCCTGTAGGCTGGCTTATTTGGTAAAATGGATCCAGGCATAAGGTCAATATGATGTTGAATGTCATGCTTTGGTGGTAAACCCGAAGGTATTTCATAAGGAAACATGTGACTAAACTGATTCAATATGACCTTGGCTATAGGATGGGATGGAAGTGGTGTTTCTGGTTCTTCTTGCACTTGCAATATCCACTCTTTCAAAGCCTCAAACTCACGTTGAGAGCTTTTAATAGTGGCTCTCCATACGTCAAAAGCAAGTCAGATTGATTTTGGCTTTTTTGTGGTTTCATTTTGTGAAGTTCGAATGGTGATAAAACATTAAGGGTAATTTTCTTGCCATCTTTGGCAAAGGAATAAGTGTTTGGGTAACCATTATGCATAACTTTCCTATCATAAATCCATGGTCTCCCCCAGTAGAATATGGGAAGCATCCATGGGAATAATATCACACCAAAGTTCATCTTGGTAGTTTTTACCAAGAGAAAATGAAATCAAGCAACGAGAGTTAACTTGTAATCCCTTGCTTTGATTTGGCCATTGAATATTGCATGGGTGTGGATGTGCCGTGGCTTCGAGGCCCAACTTCTTAATCATACCCAATGAAACAACAGTGGCACAACTTCCTCCATCGATGATTAAGGAGCAGACTTTGCCTTGGACCGTACAACGTGAATGAAAGATGTTTTCACGTTGTTCATCCTTAGCAACTCGTTGATTACTCAATACCCTTTGAATTACTAGTATCTCACCTTCATCTGCATTCTCCACAAACTCCTGTTGAGATTCCTCAAGATCTTCTTCAACATCTCCCTGCTTTTCCTCCTCCTTCTCTTCGGCAAACTCTCCTTTTATGGCTTCCTATTTAGCTAAAGTAATCACTTTTCGACTTGGACAATCAAAAGCAATATGTGCTAAGCCTTTACACTTATAACACCTTTTGTGGCTTGTGGGATATGGGTTTGGATGTGGGGGATTCGGTAGTGGCCTTTGAGGAGCTTGGTTCTTTTGTAGATTAGTTGGGAAAGAGGTAGATGGTTTAGGCTAAGGTGTGGTGCTCCCCTTGTTTAAGGGTTGCCCACGGCTTGGTACTGAATAGGGCTTGAAAGAATCATGAACAAACATCTTGGATTTCCTTTGTTGCTCCACCTTATGTGCCAGGACACATACTTCATCGAACGTGGTATAAGCTTGCAATTCAACCGCATTAGCTATCCTAGGATCAAGCCCTCCTAAGTAGCGAACCATAGTTTGTTCTTCAGGCTCGTAAACGTCACATTTAATCATGAGTTTGTCAAACTCACGTGTGTATTCTTCCACATTCATTTTGCCTTAAGTAAGATGCTGAAAGAGCACATAGTTGTCTTATACGTAAGTGGACAGTAGGAACCGTGCTTTCATCTTTGATTTCATTTTGTCCCATGTATTGATTTTGCTCTTTATCTCTCTAGTCCTCTTAGAATTGAGATTTGTCCACCACAAGGAGGCATATTTCCTCAGTCTAAGAGCAACTAATTTCACCTTCTAGTCCTCTGGCATGTCCTTATACTCAAAAATTCGTTCAGCAGTTTATAGCCATTCAAGGAACTCATCTGGATCTAGCTTACCCTCAAACTCAGGAATTTCAACTCTGAAATCACTTGAGTTGAAAGTAGGCCGTGCTTCTCTTCTTGTCCTTCAAATGGTACTTTATCGTCAGAAAAAGATAACACATTGCTAATTCCTCTTCACCTCCATAATTCGTCCCAATTCGTTCACTATCCTCCTTAAGCTTTTGTTTCTGTTTCATATTATTTCCAAGCTATTTTCTCAAGTACTCATTTCGAGCCTCGAGTTTTGGTTGGCTATAGACATCTCGTGCATTTGCTTGGCCATGGCTTCAAGTTTCTCCTCCACGGTTATGCACATTTCGGAAGTTTGGATAGAACGCGTTTGTGTTTGAGTTTAGGACAAAATAAGCTCAGAAAGGCGTGTGGTAGGTCCCAGGCAAGGATGAACTTACTGTGATACCAAAGATGATGGAAAAACAAGAATGGGTGAAGAACACAAGCTAGAACCAAAGATAGCTCATGGCTTGGTAGGGACCCGAAAGTTAACTTAAGGAACTTCAAGTGTTTTCAAATGAATTTGGGACAGTTCTAAAGTAGATGATTAGTAAGATACACCACTAACCACTAGCTTAGGGCCCTTAATCTTGGAATAGGATAGGATGCACCACCTAACCAAGGATTAAGACTCACCTGATCACCACCTTAATCGCCCTAATTAAGGATAAGCAAGTTAAGTGTTTAAAGGAAACTCAAAGACACAAAGTCTTTACTCTTAATTCAAAGTTCAAGTCTATTTCTTACAAAATGAACATTCAAGGCATTTAAAGGCCTTGAGTATACATGAAATGAGCTTTCCTTCTAAGCTAGGAAAGTCATTAAACTAATTTAAGCTGAATAGTACACGGTTTGAGCTTAATCACAGCTAATCTAAAAGTTTAAGGCACAAAATATATGTTTAAGCTTTCAAAGACCTTTCCTAAGTATTAAGTAACTTAGGTGACTCATTTTCCTCTCTAAGAAGGCAAACATTACGCGGCTACCACCTCAAAAGGCTGAAGATTACATGGCTGCCATGTAAAGCATGTATGGCCGATTCAATTCATAGCTTGCAAAATGGCGGCTCCCTCTTGCTCCACGTGCCACGTTCATCGGTGGCAGGGTGGCAGCTTGACTAAGCACCTCAAGAAACCCAACAAGGCAGGCACACACCTGAAGCAAACCCACTTAGAAGGGAAAACCACTTGGCTAAGAAACCGGGTGTCAAGGTGGCCGTTTCTGCCCGATTTTGTGCTATGTGGTTGACACCTCAAATGCTGAGTAATCTAAGCTTTCCTTAAATGCAAGGAATCCTTAAAATGTCTAGAATTCCCTTCCTTCTGAATCAAAGTATTTGGACATCATTTGCCCCTTGAAATAGGCTGAACAATCAAACCATGCAGAATCGCATAAAAAACAGCATAGGACTGAAAATGAGTTTTGTTCACTGACCAATTGAACTCCAAATCTAGTAATTACAATTGGGAATGAAAGCTAAGGTCCTAAACTTATAAGAACACCAAACAATGAGCACTTAAACTTGGATTAAACTTGAAAAACCCGTTAGCAAAAACTGGGTGAAAATCCGGATGAATAACTGAGTACATCATCTTGAATGTTCTTCACCATATGACTTATGGCCATGGCTTTGGACCTCATCTCTTCATTGTTTTGGATCATTTGAACATTAATGGACCTTGTGGATGGACCTCCATCATAAATGCTACTATGTATAGATTTTCACTACAAGACGTTTTTATTTTATGAAAGCACTAGTCAAGTTTTGTAACCAGTGTAAGAATTTTACATTTCCTCGGGTTTGTGACAATATCATGAGCTTGTGTATTTGCTAAGCATTAGGATTTAAAACTAATTTTCTATTATTCAGTAGAATAGTTTAGACAATATTGGAATTGAAGGCATGGCTTAGAGAGCTAGATCAAAGTCTTGATTCAAGAACTCTATCGAGTTCTTGGCTAGAACTAGGTCTAGTCCTTTGGCCTGGTTCCAGATAGTGTTGACTATCTGACTAAGGGAACTAGGCAAGAGATAGAACTAGGCTCAGTTTCTAGTTTAGATAATGGAGCTATCATAAATAATGAACCTATTCTATTCCAATTTAAAAATAAAAAAAGTAAAAATTAGATAAAAAATAGTAAAGTTAAATAATAGAGTCACCAATGAGTTTTTATAGAAATGTACAAATAAAATTCACTTTCAAAAATGACCAATAACTGATAGGAGAGTAAAGGGACACTTGGTTCGTGTGAACCATAAACTGAAGGGACAATAAAATGGATAATTAGCTCGCTCTAAAAAGATTTTCAAAAGGCCTTTGAATAATCCTTAGGGAAGAATCATCAAACTTCACATGCTCAAACCAAGGATCCAAATTTGGGGGTAAAGGTATGATGCCGTGGTGGAATATATCATGACACCTCCAGTCATTATCTGCAGCCTCTACCAATCAATATGGAAAACTAAATCTAATTACACTAAAAAAAAAGAATCATGTAGCATATTAGGATAAATAAGACTATAGAAATCAAAAGGATAATGTCAATGTAGAAGAATTAAAAGAAATAATGCAACTAATTGTAGCGGGTTAGGGCCAAACTAATTAAAGATTAGATCATTGTTAAACCCAAAACTAAATAAAAGAAAATGAAAGACGGTAAAAAGAGGGATGGAATATTTAAGTATGAAAGATTGGAGCATTTAGGTTACCTGCCTGACTAATATGGGGAACCCTAGGATTGAAAATTATAAGCCCTACCTTGTTTCTTGAAGGGCTTTGAGGATGGATTTTAAGAAGGATTTGATTAAGTTCTTTGAACCTATTAGTATTCTCTCTCAAATTTCTGATGTTTCCTCGCTCATTTATTTTTTTTTATGTTTCCTCTGCTATTTTCTAATGTACCCTAACCCTAGGGAGTAGGCCCCTCTTGTACGGCTTAATGGAATATTTTATATTAGTTTAGAGAAAGGAGACCTAATTCAAATCTTAGTAGAATTAATCCGAACGAATGCACCTACTCAGCTAAGGCACTACTTACTAAAACACATTTTAGACATAGAAAAAGAAATGCATAACCTATTCAGCTTCCCAGCTAGAGGACCTGTCTGCATCCCCGGGTGGGCTAGGTTCTATTAGCCAGGAACTCGACCAGGTTCCTAGAGTAGGTTGCCGATAACACAATCTATTTTAGCCATAACTTTCATGCCTGACCACTAATTCAAGTAATGCTTTTTGGTCTTTGAAAGCTTATTGAGTCTAGTTTCTAATAAACATCATTTCATAATTTTTTGATAAGTGTTGCGGAATATATACCCAAAATAGTGAACATTTGTTAACATTTGCCATGTGTTCTGCATGTCTCAGTGATCGACTTATATCTCTTCTATCGCTTACCGAATTTTAGTGCATAATACGTCATTCAAAAACTTACTCGATGAATAATATTAATATCTAAAGTATATAACTTTATACAACCTTGACTGGGGTGAAAATTTAGGAATAAATCTCAACTAGATGCCGAACACCGGCAATTTTGGCCTGTTTGGACTTTTAGGTTCATTTAGCCTTTGGTGCGCAGCTTCGGGTTTAGAAGTAAGGCTTAAGCGATGCTGGCACATATTGAGGCTCTCTATTTTCAATATTCAGGGACCACCAAGCCTTATTATGATGATTTGTCATCATAGAACATTTTATAAAAAGGATGCACTTTTTAGACGTCTACAATAACACATATCTAGTGACAGACACCGCTAAAGGTGGTTAAACATTGTTTCATACACGTTATATTTTCAAATCATAGTGTGGAAGCCCTTAATCTAATAGAAGCCACTTTAAAACTATCTTTATGGAGACTCACATGTCTCAGGTACTAATAATGACAAAGCCTCAAACTGCCAGTTGAACCCCCATAAACTTGTAGGTAAAAGTTTGGTTGGTTAAAAGAGAAAGTTTACCTAAACACTTCAGAATCAATACCTCATAATTATATTTAAATATTTTCGAGAAACTAAATTCACCGTTGCCCCCAAGTGCCCCCTTTTCATAATGTTAAGTTTAATAAACTACATTTCACAAGGCTCTTTAGAACACCCCCTTACTTTATAAGTTCCAAAGTCGATTTCTAACACAAGAGAAATTAACAACTAAAACATTTTCAGGCGGTGAAACTAGATGGATTAAAGTTCGCTTCTTTCCATTTCTAATATGCAAATCTTTAATTCTCAAACATGTGAAATCAACTGGATTCAACCGAATAAGTCCTCTAGTTTATCTCTTAATTCTAAAATAGTAATTTTGTTTGAATTATAATATTTTTAGCAGTGCCACAAGTGTAAAGAAAAACTAAAAGTTCATATTCTAAACTGCAATAAACGCAACCTTCAGGCCAAAATGAATTTTAGGCCTAAACCCAAAATATCTTTAACCTACTCCCCAGTCAAGTGTGTGTTAATGTGAAAACCCAAGATTTTCTCTTTAATAGCATCTCCTCTTCACACCTTTTACAAGTTTAGATCTTCTTAACTAATAAAATAGGTTGAACCTGATAAATTGTTAAACAATTAGAAAAACTAAAATCCCTTTAGTTTGTGCCAAAATTGTAGATCATTACATTTTCAACTCAACAAATAAGCTTGCTTCAAACCTACCACTTTGACCAAGGCATTTCCCAAAAGCATAACAAAAACTTGGTTTAATTGTAGCACAAAGACTGCAAATATAGATTTTTAATGTAATACAAAATTGCAAATTTTGAATCGAATTAAATTCATGTTGTTTCAAATCCAATAGTTCCATCAACATATTTCTCGAAAGCACAATAATGAATTGATTAAAACTAAGATACTTCCAACAAAACCAGTGACATAACAGAGACTTAGGATTCATGTTAACCTATATTAAATACATTTTTGAACTCAAACAACTCTAGGATATATAATCAAACATCACAATAAATATGTGAAATCAAGTGTAAGACAAATGTCAAAAGCTAACTGTAATACCCACATTCTTTATTTTTACGTTAAGCTGCTTGTCTTACCTTATGGCATTATAAAATTGTGTTTTATTAACTATATAAGTTAAATTATTATTGATGTAAATTATTATTAATGTGCTTATGTGAGCGATAATTTTATTACAAAGAATATTATTATCCTTGTTGTCGTTGTTGTCGTTATTATTATTATTATTATTATTGTTATTATTATTATTATTATTATTATTATTATTATTATTAGTTTTGAAATTTTTTCGATGATTTTTAATAAGCGTCCATAAGGATTATTGTCGATTGCTAAATCGAGTGGCAACCTGAATACGACCAGTTGGTCAACCTTAGATTTGGTTTCGTTAGTTATTAAATCGATCCTTGTTATAACCGGGAGCGAGTAATCGACAGAAGATCGTATTGTCAATTCAAATTTAGAATATGAGGTATGAAATTGGACTAGCGGTGTTAATTATTAAGTAAGCTTAAAACCAAAAAAAAGGGGAAGAGGAGGGATATATTCGTCAAAGTAGTGCCAAACTTTAGTCTAGCCTCTTCTTCCTCCTTTGCCACACGACAGCCGAGCCCCCACCCCTCTCTCTCTTTTTCATCTCCTTCATCTTTGTTCATGCGGCCATAAAGCACCAGACTCCCTTGATTTCTCCTCAACCCAACTCGCATTTCCCCTCATTCAACCTCTCTAAGAAGCTAACAAACCTCTACTGTGAAATCTAGGCAAAATTCGAAGGAGATCACCCCATTTTTGGTTGATTTGGGCAGCGATTCGAAGCACCAAATGTGTGCCCTAACTTGGCTATGCAACCTTGTCTTTAGCTACTCAATTACCTTTAGAAATTGGGAATGATTCATAATACCAAACATCCACCACAACTTTAGATCTGTGAGTGAAAGTCTGGTCGAATTTGGGGTCTGATTCGCGGGAATTTGGGCGTGCTTGCAGTAAGGAGTCAAAAACCTGGGTTTTCAAGCACTTAAAGTCGAGCCCAACAGTTGTTAGTCGAGCCCTCAAGCTTGGAATCGAGGCTAGATTTCTCTTCCTCCTAATTATTAGTATTTCCAATAGATTTTACGGACTGCAGTTAGTTCATGATTGAATTTGAGTTAGTTATCAATAATTGGAGGAATTAGAACTGAAATTGGGAAAATATGATGATGATGTTGATTCAGGACTATTGCATGTTTAGTTGATGCATGACTCTACTAACCAGTCAATTTGGAGAATTATAGACAAGCAGAATTGTGTCTTAATGTTACTGCTACATCAGTTCTATTATGCCTAGGTTCTGTTTTGAAGGTTGCATATGAACGCTATGCTCACAGGTTGCTAATCGGGTGATTTAAGGAAGTTTTAGAGCAAGCCAAATTGTGCTTAAATGTTATTGCTAGATCAGTTTGGATATGCTTAAATTCTGTTTTTGGTGATTGGTATGAATGTTATGCTTGTGAATGTTGGTTTCGTGAATCAATGATTGAATTATGGCAATATTGAACCGAGCTTAATAGTTTGGCCTGAGGTGAAACTAATAAGTGGCTCGAGGTTTTTGAAGCCAGTGTTGTGTGAGGGGGGAGCCCCAGTTTGATATTGATCGTAATCATGTGGATTATGAAGTATATAGAATATTAAGTGAATTCTACTGAAACTATTCTTGCGAAGTGATACGAATGTGCTACTTATAAACATCTTTGCTCTTAAAATTGTTAAATGATGTTATGTGATTGGTTTGTGAACTTAGAAATCTTCAAAAGGGTCGTTAAAGCTTAGCTTCATAATTTCAAATGTTTCCCATTGTTCACCAGTTGCCTTTAGTTTATTAAGATGTTTGTAGCCTTAAAAGATCCTAAATCATCGCACTGCTCAGTGAATGACCCAACTGAATTGTTGATAGGTATAGGAAGTTAAAAAGCAAACCAGTAGTGAGTTCGAAAATACTTTAATACCTTAATGTGTTTATATCTCTTTCCTTGCTTTTAAAAGGATTTAAACAAATTGAAAAATCGCAATTGAAGGTGTTAACTACAAAACTTCATTTAAATTATATGCTAGCCAATTACTTTATGTTTCGAATTGCGAGTTCGTAAACTCATTGTGGTTTTAAGAAGTTATTCATGCTAAAAATGAAGGAACCATAAGCTATTAATAGGTTTATGGATTATTTTGCTACACGAGCATGATTTTAATTATGTAAGCAACTACTAAAGAGAAATGATTTGTGACTCACTTGAAGGTGAAACTTACTATGTGTGACACTGACTCATTTTAATAGCCTATAATGGTTTAGGATGATTTTAGTGGCTAAGATAAGTGCTTGAGTGGACAAATGATTAGTGAGTAGACCCGATTTATGGTAACCTAAATGCCTGGAGAGATAGACCCAGAAGTGGGAACCCTAGAAGATTCTAATAAGAGTGGGGTCCAAAATATGTTATACCCCAGGGATAATTTAATGCATGAGTGATGTCCTTACATAGGGTGAGTGCCAATCTCCCCTAACTAGCACATTATGAGATCTTAAGTCTGAATAAAAAGATATTTTCCTGATATACGAGAAAATGGTTTGAATTATTACCAATGTCAGTATTTCTAGAGCTTCTAGAGAGTGTATGAACCTTCAAGAGGCTAGTTTAAATTTTAAACTATTCTTTAAACATGACATGAGTCACTACGTTTTCAAAATGCATATTTGAAATCATTTTACCCCATCCTTGTGGTTTACTTGCTTATGTGCCTAAATGTTTGATTATTAAGGAAGTTTGGTTGTTAAGGGTCTAGAAATGAGCTTGGGTGGCTTACCATGAAGTCTAGAGGTGATGATTTTCCTTGGAGACAATGATTACCTAATATGATAGTAATATATAAATGTTGTGTGATTGCTACTTATCATTATTGCCTGCAAATGGTTTTG
>NCQV01083465.1:2368-14311 GCA_002740545.1 Lophocereus schottii
GGTAAGTTACGTAAGTTATGTATCGCTTTTCAGTATATCATGATGATTAGGATGCTAGATTTTGAAATTGAAACTGGGATGGTAGTTCGATGGTTTGAGGAAGAACTATGAGTAGTTCGAGGTCCTTGTGGTACGGTGCTTGTGAGGAGGGAGCTTGGGTTGTGAATTAACCGCAATCGTGTGGATTGTGAGGTCATGTGTGGCTCATTGTGTTGTTGAAATAATTATGAAGTGTTTGAATGTGAGACTTGTAAACCCCTTTTCCTTTTATATGTCTAAGATGCATTATACGTGAAAGTGTGGTGATTTGACAAAGAACATTTCTCGTTTTTTTAAACTAATAATAGCCATGATTAATAGCAAGTAGTGGCCTATTTTAGCCACACCAACGGTATTTGGGAGTTAACCTGATTGAATGGGGGAATCCCTAAAACGCTTTAGAAAGGTGTGAGTTATATGATGAATGATTTTACCAAAAGAAACAACGAAGTTACTAGCCGTTATGGCCGACACGCTTTAAATTGGCTAAGATAATGTGTTTCGGACAATATAATATGAATGATGTTGCCTAGGGAATAAGTCCTGGTACTAGGCGACCCTAGAAAACCCTGATGAGGGTAATGTAATGGTCTGATATGTTATGTAGTTGTCCCAGGAGTAAGAGCTTAGTGTGAGCGTTAGGTCTCACTATGGGGTTTGAGAATAGATCTCACCCAATCAGCACTCTGTAATGATCTTATGCCAGATGTATTTTCCTAATAAGCAAAGAAAAGCAATTAGCGCTTGGTCATTTTATATGTTTTGAATGAAAGAAAGTTTTTATGGGCCCTAAGTGGCCATATGGAATGAAGTATGTAAAGTTTTAAAAGGGTCGTTGTACGACCATTATGAAAAGAAATCTCTTTTAGAAGGACAAGAGTCTCAAGAGGATAAGAAAATGTTTTCGATGAAAGAAAGAAAGTTTTCAATGAATGCTTAATGAAATGGTTCTCAAGCAAGTTTGAATGTGGATTCTAATATCATGTGCCTCACCCTTTTTCTACTTTAAGTCTATTTGATTAAACATGCATGCATTGAATAAGGAAGTTTCTAAGGCGTTAAAGGGTCCATTAATGAATGAATGAATGTTTATCATGTGAATAGCCTAGCGTGTGAAAGATCTATGGATGAGAACATCTCTCCTGAATGACTGAATGATTGAAGGTTTGACATGTCAGTATTCCATGAATGTGTCATATAGCTTAATATAATGTTTGGTAATACAAAAATGCTCGATATGTGGTTAATACGAGTAGTATTGCTTGCAACGGTTTTGTTTTAGGGAGTGGAGGAACACTCACTGAGCATGTGGTGCCTCACTCCATTTCCTTTCCCCTTTTTCCGCAGGTTTTCTTTATAACATGAAAAAGTTAAGTCAGCTATGTTCAGATGGAATCTATTCTTGCTTGCAAGGTGTCATGTGTGTGCCCATTTTGAGGGGATCCTACGTCTTAATGAAGTCATGTAATGTATTCTTGGTTTGTAAACGTATGTATGCCAAGCATTCTAGTTCATGTAATGCATATGGTGTAAAGGTCGCTCTGTATGGCTGTATGAGCCAACCATCTAAATAGTTATATGTCTTCTTGGTTAAAGTTAGTTATGTTTTTGGATGTAAACCCCAATACTCCAGTTGTATGAACCGTTGAATTGTATCTTTCATTTATTCTTTATTAATGAACTATGTTGTTTGGTGTACTCTGAGCGGGTGGCTGGTTGAGTTATGAACTCCGGCATGTAGCCGTTGAGTTTCTTTTAAGGTTTTGCACTTTTCTTAATTACAGGGGCTTATTGTAAGGCTTTTAGCCTAAAAACGGTCAGTTTTTAGGAGGAAACTCTGTCCGTTTCACCCCAGAAATTTACGTGAGAAGTTAAGAAAACGTAATGCTTCCTGACCCTAGAGGTTGGAGGTGTTACAAATAATCCTTTTTAATAAAATTATCATTCACCTAAGCACATCATTTAATAATTTAACTCGTGTAGTCACTAAAAATACGAATTTTATAACGTAAAAAGCAAGACAGGCAGGTTAACTTAAAACCAAAAAGGTGAGGTCTTGCACCAACTTAGCAGAATAAGCCACACATGGTCTCGAAATCCACACGATTATGGTAAATCACAGCCCAGGCTCCATCCCCACATAACAACCGACCATAGGAAACCTCAAACTACTCATAGTTCTACCACAAACCATCCAACTACCATCTCAGTCTCAATTTCGCAATCTAGCATTCTAACCCCTGATCACATCAAAAATCGGTATGTGAACTTACCAATGCATAGCTTACCAAGCAAGCAGGTATGATTCAGCAATGCGCTACAGCCAACAGCTATAACCATATATACGTAATGTATATCCATATCGCATTAACTTGAAACGAACGCTTAGCAAGCTGAATTAAACTTACAAGGCATGAAACTCGATTACATTCATGTATTACGATCAAGGGGTAACACATGCTCATTTCAACATTCATAAATTATTTCTAAGGTAACTATAGTGATTTAACTAAATAGGCAGACATCGATTCGAGGTATTCATTTATTATTTCGAAGTCACTATTCAGGTATAAACTAACCAATCACACAAGTATCGATTCTAAACATTCTCATTTCATTTCGAAACTATTAATAGGGCATGAATTAACTAAGTGTGCATTTGTCAATTCTAAACATTCACATTTTAATTCATATCTATTAAACGAGCATGAATTGACTAAGTGTACATGTATCAATTCTAAGCATTCATATTTCGTTTCGAAGCAATTAAGCAACCATGAATTAACTAAGTGTACATATATCGATTCTAAACATTCACGTTCCAATTCGAAGCTATTTTTAGGCATTAGTCAACTAAACTAACATATATCGATTCAAGACATCGTTAGGTTATTTTCGAAGTCACTTTCAGACATAAACTAACTAAACTTAACATGCATCGATTTAAACTAAATTTAGCTGAAACAGGACATGCATAATTTCAGTTAATCTGACTAAACCTAAACTAACATGCATCGCACCTTAAGGGTTAAAAACGATTTAAAACTACTAATACTTAGGAGGCGAGAAACACCCACCTCGATTCCGTGCTAAAGGACCCAATTATGGGTTTTAGGACTCGATTTGAAAGTTTCAAACTACGGATTCGACCTTCTTTTGTTGCCTTGTCCAAACCCGTACGAACATACCCAAATCCATGCTCAACCCTTATAAAAACGGACCCAATTTGACCTAAACCCAGACCTAGGTTTCTTCCCCTTTCACGAATAGCTTCGTTGTTGCTATTGGTGGTCGCTGGTAGGGGCGTCGCAGGGTGCAATGGATGGTCGCCGGCACACAGGTGCCTTCATCTCCTTCCCTCTCTCTCTGTCTCTCTCTCTCAGCGTCTGTCACTATCTCTCTCTGTTCGTAGTGGTGGTCGGGGAGCAGCACCAAGGGGGTCGCATCGGTGCAGCGGTGGCCGACCGCCGACCGCCCTCGAGCCTCCTCTCTCTCTCTCTCTCTCTCTCTAATGCTGGGTCAACGGGGATGGGGCGCGGAAAGCTAACAGGAGAACCTCGCCCCCTTCTTGTGATTTTGGCTGAGAAAGAGAAGGGGATTGGGCCCCTTTCGATATATTTATTTTTTTTTGTTTGCTACTTGGCCATTCAACTAACATCTCCAGTCTGATTTCTAATCCCATACCTCAAATCCTAACCCAAATTGATGATACTACCCTTCATCGATTATGCGATCTCAAATACGTCAAGGTTCAATTTAATAAATCTCAGAACTAATTCTAAGGTTGGCCACCTAATTATATTTGGGTTCCTAATTGATTTAGTACTCGTTAATAATCTATATTAATGCATACTAAAAATCATCGAAAGATTTTCAAAACTAATCATAATAATAATATTTATAGCGATGAAAACATTCTTTTCAATAAAATTATCATCCACATAAGCACGGCGATAATAATTTAACCCGTATAGTTATTAAAAAAACGATTTTATAGAGTAAAAAGGCAATACATTCAGCTTGGCGGAAAATAAAGAATGCGGTTGTTACATTCTTCCCTCTTAAAAGATTTTCGGCCCCGAAATTCCAAACTATGTTCGGTCGTACCTAAGAAGTGCACACGCATGACATAATCTACACAACTCCCACTAAATTCCAAAATATTGTTCTAAAATTAATTCAAATTGAAAAAGAGGCTTATGGTATGCAGTCTCCTCCTCACCAATCCTGTTCAAGCGTCTACTCACTCTATTTAGGCACCGAGGGCAAATTGCATTAAAAAGGGACAAATGAGCTAGCATGGATTACCATATTGGGCTTGTTTCAAAAAAAAAAAATGAACACAGATTTTCAATAAGTTAGATTGAATCCACCTAGAAAGCAACAACTCTATATACATGCATTGCTATGAATTGAAGTTTAAAGGAAGGACAATTGGGCAGTTGACTCAAACATTTCCATAACACATTAGAATAATAAGAACTTCACGTAGCACCATGTGGCCTCACTTAAGCACAACAGTATCGTATAGAATCAGAATTCAGCATTTTCAAGCCTAGGAATCATAATCAACATGAAACCAGCTAATATGCATATAACAAGCAAATTACAAAGTGAAAGCATATGCCATTGACATTCTTGGGGTCTGTGAGTTATGGGCCTAGATGCTTCTGCTGCGCCACTCTGATCAACGTAGAATACAGGGGCAAGAATAAGTGCATGCAAGTTTCTATGGACGCCTTATCATGCATTTAGATATGTGTGTATGCAATTATTTAGCTATAACATGAAATCATAGAACTCAAGGTATGCAAATAACAAGGTAGAGGTCTCGCCACGCTATGAATTACAAAGCTTAAATCATCAGGCTAGTCCAATCACATGTTTAACCCAACTCAACTCAAGCAAACACCAAGAAGTGTAACAATTCATTCACAAAACACATATCTGGTCATGAACACATCAAGCATCGAATGCATCTTGACAAGTAAGTATTCAATACATCGAGTTATATATAGAAGCTTATGCTCATAGAACAAGGGCAAAACATCATTGTAAAGCAAATGCAAGATTTCAAACGCAACAGTAAGGCCTGACTATAGAATTAGAAAGGTCTTTTATGCGAAACAAACCTTAACTCACTATGTAGGAAGGATCTTAACTTTCAAGGTCTCTATATTTCGAAAGGAGAATGGCTTCAGTGGCTCTAGCTCATTTCCTACCAACCATTGAGTGTGTCAGCTCACTCCATTATGGGGCCCGAGGAGCGAATCGTACTTTAAGGGCAGAGATGAACTTACAGTTAAGGATTTTTCAATCATTTGAATTCAAATCATGTGTTTTTTAAACTTTCAATTGAAATCATCAAGTCTTACAAGCAAAACAACTTTGATTAAGCCATCACTTAACTCATTGATGAGAATACAAGTAATTTAGCTTATACTCTTAGCAAGCCATTCATTCACTCCGTTAATGAGCTCACTCAAGCCGCACTAAACTAGGTAAATGGCTAGCATTCACATAAAACTGACATTTACACCCCAAAGCAAGCATATATCACATCATCGTGAACGCATTCTTAGATGACTAAATGAAATGTAAGGCTCGGTTCACGGCCTGTGGTCACAGGACCTTACTCTGATACCATCAATGTAACACCGCCAGCCCGTAAGGCCGGGAGCGTTATGTCCTCCTAGCTTTCCACTTAAATTTTTAGGGCGAAACGAACAAAGTTTTTCCTAAAATATGACGGTTTCCAGGCTAAAAGCCTTATAAGAATCCCTTGCAATCAATGGAAGCATACAACATTTCAAAATAAGCTCAATGGCTACGCGTCGGACTTTATAACTTAACAAGCAATGCGCTCGGAGTACTCAAACAATTATAGTTCGTTAATAAAGAAGAAATGAAAGATGCAACTCAACAATTCACACATCTAGAGTAATGGGTTCTACATCCCAAAAGATAATTAACTTTGAGTAAGAAGGCATCTAACTAATTAGATCATGGGCTTATACGGCCATACAGAGTGACCTTTATACCATACGAATTACATGAACTAGAATACTCGGTTGACATATGTTTACAAACTAAGAATACATTCTATAACGTCATCAAGCAACAAGACTACTTCACTATAGGCACACTTGATTCCCTTTAAGCGAAGGTAACTTCCATTTCGACATGGCTAACTCAACTTCTTCCTGCCATATAGAAAACCTAGGGAAAAAGGTAAAAGAGTAGTGGGATGAGCAACCACACGCTCAGTGAGTGTCCGCCGACCCCCTTAAAACCAAAACCGTTGCAGGCAATAATATCTTTAATAGTCACATATCACATATTCATACTTTACCATCATATTTGGCATTCATAAAATCCTTAGGGAAGGATCACGAACCATAAACTTTATTAACCACTTAAACACATTTCTAGGTCCCTAAATGACTAAGTTCCTTCACTAACGAGCAGTCAAACACATAAGCAAGCAACAAGGCTAAGCGCAGGACTTTTATTCGTAGGTTGCGTGATATACATGTGAGTTATGCCTTGCCTAACCGATGCACTTACACAAGATGCTTAAACACAGGAAGTAGAGATTATGTAAGGAGCTTTCTTTCATAGATTAAGCATAAGGATCTTTCTTATTCATAAACATAACTACTTAATATTCCATTCAAACTATGCATGAAACCTCATTTATACGATGTGCACATAAGGCTATCCCTTTTCATAGTCATGCTTCTCTTGGCATTTCATTCATATGATATGCATAAGACACACACATTTCAAGTGTCATTCAAATCTTATTCACTGGGTATGCATGGAATATGCTCATAAGGCTTTCTTTTTCATAATCGTATTTTGCTTAGCATCTCATTCATAAGTTATACCTGAAATATGTACATAACGGCTTATTTTCATCGGCATACTTTACTTAAATCTCATTCATATGATATGCACAAGTTATGCACAGGAAGCTTTCTTTCTTTCTACTGAAAACACTTCACGAGGCTCATAAAACTCTTCTCTTTGCCTCTTGATGCTCATATTCTTAAAAGAATCTCTTTCATATTGGTCTCATAATGACCCTTAAAAGCTTTCTTTCTAAATAACTTAAAAAGGTCAAATGCCAACTGCTTTTCTTATTTATTAGGAAAATACCCTTAGTGTAAGATCATTGTTAATTAAAAGAAACATACATAACAATTTGATCACATAAGTGAGGAAACTAAACTCTTAGAGGAACTTTGTTATTGCCATCTGAGCTAAATTCGAGCGGCAACATACGCCTCTTCGGACAGACATCATACTATGCTGAGACATAACTTACATACTAAGACTTCAGGCGGGATTCAAGCCACCACAAACATAGCTTATGTTATGCCAAGCGGGGTACTAAGCCACCATCCCTGGCTCTTAGACTTAGGCCTAAAGTTTCTAGAGTAGCTCCCTAACGTACACATAAACACAAACATAATTACTTTCACATATGCATACTTATGCGTATTCATATATATACTTATCTAGTAAAATAGCCCATAACCCTACCATTGGTTGTGGTTCTTTCATTTTCAACTTGGAAACCCCTTTAAAATCATAATGAATTTGCTAACTCGCAATTCAAAACTCATTTGAATCTTAGAGTGCTTAGCTAGCATATAACGCAAACTAAGTTTCGTAATAAAACTCCTTCAGTTGCCCTTTTTCACTTCGTTTCAATCCTTTTTGAACTCAAAGGAGGAGATATAAAAAAAAACTAAAGCCCTTAAACATTTTTGAACTCACTTTTAGTTCGCTTTTAAGCTTCTTAAACCTATCGACTATTCTGTTGGGTCAGTCACTGATTAGTTCAACGTTTAGGACCGTTTTAGGCTACAAACATCTCACAAACCAACAAGCAATTGGTGAACCTTTAGAAACATTCAACATGGTAAAAACATGCTTTTAACGACCCTTTTAAAGATTACTAAGTTTGCAAATCATTCAGATATCATCATTTGACAATTTCAAAAGGGAAGGGTTTCACACAAGGAGCATTCATGACACTTCATAATCTAACTTAGCAGAATAAGCCACACATGGCCTCGCAATCCACACAATTGTGGTAAATCACAACCCAGGCTCTATCTTCACATAACAACCGACGACAGGAAACCTCGAACCACTCATAGTTCTACCTCAAACCATCTAACTACCATCTTGGTCTCAATTTCACAATCTAGCATTCTAACCCCCAGATCATATTAAAAAGTGGTATGTGAACTTACCAATGCATAGCTTATCGAGGAAGCAGATATGATTCAGCAATGCACTATAGGCAACAGTTATAACCATATGTACGTAATATATATCCATATCGCATTAACTGGAAACGAATGCTTGTTGAATTAAACCTACAAGGTATGAAACTGGATTACATTCATGTATTACAATCAAGGGGCAACACATGCTCGTTTCAACATTCATAAATTATTTCCCGGGCTACCATATTGATTTAACTAAATAGGCAGACCTTGATTCGAGGTGTTCCTTTATTATTTCGAAGTCACTATTCTGGCATAAACTAACTAATCACACAAGTATCGATTCTAAGTGTTCTCATTTCGTTTCGAAGCTATTAATCGAGCATGAATTAACTAAGTGTACATGTGTCAATTCTAAACGTTCACATTTCAATTCGAAGCTATTAAACGAGCATGAATTGACTAAGTATACATGCATCGATTCTAAGCGTTCATATTTTGTTTCGAAGCTATTAAGCAATCCTAAATTAACTAAGTGTACATATATCGATTCTAAACATTCACATTTCAATTTGAAGCTATTTTCAAGCGTTAGTTAGCTAAACTAACATATATCGATTTAAGGCGTCATTAGGTTATTTCGAAGTCACGTTCAGGTATAAACTAACTAAACTTAACATGCATCGATTTAAACTAAATTCAGCTGAAACAACACATGCATAATTTTAGTTAATCTGACTAAACCTAAACTAACATGCATCGCACCTTAAGGGTTAAAAACCATTTCGAAACTACTAATACTTAGGAGGCAAGGAACACCCACCTCGATTCCGTGCTAGAGGACTCGATTATGGGTTTTGGGACTCGATATGAAAGCTTCAAACTACGGATTCGACCTTCCTCTAATGCCTTACCCAAACCCACACGAATAAACCCAAATCCATGCTTAACCCTTGCAAAAACAGACCCAATTCGACCCAAACCCAGACTTGGGTTTCGTCCCCTCTCACTAATGTCTTCGCTGTTGTTATAAGTGGCCGCCGGTAGGGGGGTCGCGGGGTGGACCGTCGCCGGCACATAGGCGCGGTCATCTCCTTCCCTCTCTCTCTCTCAGCCTCTATCACTCTCTCTCTCTTCGCGGGGGTGGTCGGGGAGCAGCGCTAAGGAGGTCGCACCGATGCGACGGCGGTCGGTCGCCCTCGACCCTCCTCTCTCTCTGTCTCTCTCTCTCTCTCTAATGCTATGTCATCAGGGAAGGGTCGGGAAAGCTAGTAGGAGAACCCCCCCTTCTCATGATTTTGTCTAAGAAAGAGAAGGGGCTTGGCCCCCTTTTCATATATTTATTTTTTTTTTCATTGTTGCTTGCCCATTCAACTAACATCACCAGTCTAATTTCTAATCTCATACCTCAAATCCTAACCTGAATCGATAATATGACCCTTCATCGATTATGCGATCCCAAATATGTTAAGGTCCAATTTAATACATCTCGAAACTAAATCGAAGCTTGATAACCTAACTGTATTCAGGTTCCTAATCGATTTAGTACTTGTTAATGATCTACATTAACACATACTAAAAATCATCAAAAGATTTTCAAAACTAATAATAATAACAACATTAATAGCAAAGAAAACATTCTTTTTAATAAAATTGTCATCCACATAAGCACGTGGATAATAATTTAATCCGTATAGTTACCAAGAATATGATTTTATAACGTAAAAAGGTAATACATTCAGCTTGATGGAAAATAAAGAATGCGAGTGTTACATTATTCCCCCCTTAAGAGAATTTCGACCCCGAAATTCCAAACCATGTTCGGTCGTACCTAAGATGTCCACACATATGACATAATCTACACAACTCACATTAAAATCCAAAATCTTGTTTTACAATTAATTCAAATCAAAAAACAAGCTTATGTTATCCAATCTCCTCCTCGCCAATCCTCTTCGAGCGTCTACTCACTCTATTTAGGCGCCGAGGGTAAATCGCATTGAAAAGGAGCAAATGAGTTGGCATGGACTACCATATTGGGCTTGTTTTAAAAAAAATGAACATAGATTTTCAATAAGCCGGACTGAATCCACCTAGCAAGCAACAACCCTATGAACATGCATTGCTATGAATTGAAGTTTAAAGGAACGACAATTGGGCAGTTGACTCAGAGATTGCTATAACACATTAGAGTAATAAGAACGTCACACAGCACCACATGGCCTCACTTAAGCATAACAGTATCGTATAGAATCAGTAATTCAGCATTTTCAAGCCTAGGAATCATAAGCAACATGAAACTGTGTAATACGTATATAACAAGCAAATTACAAAGCGAAAGCATACGCCACTGACATTCATGGGGTCTGTGAGTTATGCGCCTACACGCTTCCGCTACGCCACTCTGATCAATGTAGAATACAGCGGTAAGAATAAGTGTATGCAAGTTTCTATGGTTGCCTTATCATGCAATTAGATATGAGTGTATGTACTTATTCAGCTATAACATGGAATCATAGAACTTAAGGGATGCAAATAACAAGTCAGAGGTCACGCCACGCTATGAATTACGAAGGTTAAATCATCAGGCTAGTCCAATCACATGTTTAACCCAACTCAAGTCAAGCAAACACCAAGAAGTGCAACGATTCAATCACAAAACACATATCTGGTCGTGAACCCATCATTATAAAGTGAATGCAAGTCTTTAGACGCAACAGTAAGGCCTAACTATGGAATTAGAAAGGTCTTTTATGAGAAAGAAAAACCTCAACTCACTATTTAGAAAGGATCTCAACTTTCAACATCTCTATGTTTCGAAAGGAGAATAGCTTAATTGGCTCTAGCTCTTTCCCTACCAACCATTGAGTGCATCTACTCACTCCATTATAGGGAGCGAGCAGCAAATCGTACTTTAGGGGTAAAGATGAGCTTAAAGTTAAGGCTTTTACAATCATTTGAATTCAAATCATGTGTTCTTTAAGCTTTCAACTGAAATCACTAAGGCTTATAAGCGAAACAATGTTGATTGAGCTGTCACTTTACTCATCCATGAGAATACAAATTATTTGGCTTACACTCTTAGCAATTTGTTCATTCACTCAGTTAATGAGCTCACTCAAGCCGCACCAAACTAGGTAAATGGCTAGAATTCATATAGAACACACATTTACACACCAAAGCAAGCATATATCACATTATCGTGAACGTGTTCTTAGATGAGTAAATGAAATGCAAGGCTCAGGTCGCAGCCTGTAGTCGCAGGGCCTTGCTCTGATACCATCAATGTAACACCCCCAGCCCATAGGGCCGGGAGCGTTACGTCCTCCTAACTTTCTAACTAAATTTTTTGGGTGAAACGGACAGAGTTTTCCCCAAAAACTTCTCGTTTCAAGGCCAAAAGCCTTACTATAATCCAATCCAATCAACAGAAGCATACAACATTTTAAAATAAGCTTAACGACTACGTGGCGGAGTTCATAACTCAACGAGCAATTCGCTTGGAGCACTTAAACAATTATAATTCGTTAATAAAGAAGAAATGAAAGATACAACTCAACAGTTTACTCAGCCAGAGTAATGGAGTTTACATCCCAAAACATAACTAATTTTGACCAAGAAGACATCTAACAAATTAGATGGTTGGCTCATATGGCCATAC